>JAGFZM010005735.1:0-39190 GCA_017657215.1 Limnothrissa miodon
CTCTCTCTCTCTCTCTCTCTCTCTCTCTCTCTGTCTTTCTCTTTGCGCTTCATTAGCTAATGGTACAGCTTTCTTTCCATTCAAGCCAAGGGTTCTTTGAAACAGAGTTCAAAAGCACTGTCGAGTTTTCACAGCATCACACTAAAAGCATATAGTGAAGGCAAGACAGCTGCAAATCCTAATTTTTTCCCCCCAGAGGTATCTTTATTTGCTTGACATTTTTAGGCCAAATGTTCTTATTTTATATCTTGAATTGGCTACAAACACCATTCTTTTTCATGGTAATCAGTAATTCAAAGTATTTAATTAAACATACAGTACATGTTCTGAAATGCACAGATAACTACAGATATTTCTAAAGCCACACACACACACACACACACGTTTTCTATGCAGTTTGGACTGTTTCTGCTGATTTAGCCTTTCGTGACTGTGTGTCTTAGCCTGGCATTTTGCTGAGATTGGTACTGGAAACACACCAGAAGTTCACGAGCCGTGCACAGCCAGTGGTGAGCCATAGTCATTAATATGGGAGAGATGTTCATGTTCAACATTGTGGAACACATGACTAGATTAATCTAGCTTTAGATTTAAAATAATTTAATAATACAGTACTCTAATATGTAACATTTTATTTTGTGTTTTGCGTGTGCCACTAACACATACCTAATTATTGTATTAGTCACTTGTAAGCCATGTGTTAAACAACATCAATCAATTGTTATGGCATGTTCACAGATTTCTTGTTCATAATAAGTTAGGTCTTTATTCTTGATATAATCTTAATAAGGACCTAGTGAACCGGTACTTACTAAGTGCTAGAAGCGAATATGTATAACCTCCTAGTATACTTTTTGAACAAATCCTGAATAGTGAAAGACCAGTATAATAATATGAATGATAAGACAATTCTGCAAAGTCTATATTGCAGAAGGGTCACAGTGCTGTTGTAGTCAGTTACTTTGATTAGAGTAGAAGCTAACTAAACGCTATCTAAAAGCATACATGTGATAAATACACTTCAGTAATGCACCCAGTGTAACGTCTCCATCAGGCACAAATGTACTGTAAGACTCCTAATGGAGTCTTGTTATCTGAAGAGGATCATGTTCAGAATGTTCCTTTCTATGCATCAGATGTTTTTTGCAGTTGGCTCACAGGTGAAGAAAGGTGGGGAACTTGATGCCTTCCCCTTCAGGGTTTCTCACCAGATCAGTGATGGAAGTTGAGGAGCTGGCAAGAGAGTGTTCCGCCGAGGGGATTGGCGTGAGAGAGCGATTGAAAGGGAGAAGAAGGGGACATTTCTCTGGAGAAGGACCTTCCAGAAACACATCGTCTGACCCATCCTCATCACTTACTGAAAGATAAAACAAAGAAAAAAAATCTTCAGTGACTGAAAAAAGGTTCTGCCAGGAAGACAAAAAAAAGTTCTTAAACATTTCTCAGAACAACTATTAAAAAAGCTTCTCAGAGCAGTTGTGTGTGTGTGTGTGTGTGTGTGTGTGTTTACTTTAAAGGAGTTTTTATACAGGATTTTTTAATGTAAAAAGAGAAGGGGTATAATGATGTTCAGACAGACATTTAGAAAGGTTATTTTGGAACGTTTTTTTTTTTTTCTTTTTTTTTTTTACAAAATGTCATTTTAAAACATTATTACAGCATGGGACAGCCATGCATTCAGTGAAGTTTATATTAAATCACTAGTTCAACATGACAGAACGGTGCAACAATATAACATCTTTCTTCATAAAGAAGACTGCAGCCGGCTGCGAGTAGACTATTCAATGAAAGTGTGATGGCAGTAGCAGAGGGCAGCTCAAAGAGATTTTTTTTTGTTATAATTGTGTTTATACTATATAATTATACAAATGTATTAAAATATAATGCTTTTGGTATTCTTTTTTTTACAGTGAATTATTGTAGCCTATAAGCTATGTTTATAAGAATAGGTAGCCCCAAAGTAGGATGCTTTTGCCAAACCATGCAATGCTCTTGAAAACAGCAAACATATGGAGAGAGAGTTAGTGAGTTAGTCTGCAATAGTTGAATTTCAGACGAGGATCCATACATCACGCTACTGATACATTTCTAAGATAGAATCCTATTGGTTATTTGAACTGGTCTAATAACATTTTTTTACAGTTTAGAGGCAAAGAGCATAACTGTATGATTATAGCCTAGACATAGTGTCTACACAAAACATCACTGATCAGCAGAGTAGATATTCTAAACAGACAACGCCGGGACTGGTATTTTTCTCTGTCTGTCTCAATTTTTACTCTTTCCCAGAATTATGACAGTTCTCTGGGTAATTGCACAAATCATGTACAATTTCACTATAACTTCTGCAAAAATCTTCTTTCCAATAATCTTGATAGGCTAATCTTATAATGTAAATTAATGTTCAATGCTATTCTATCCTGTTCTGTCAATCACTTGCAACCACACACAATTCTCAGGACAGCCTATTTAGTGACATAACATGGAGGATTGGATATGGGTCAGAAGGATGTCAAGAGAGTTTGATCAAAGTTGAAGCCAGGTAAGGTATAAATTCAATGTTTTTGCTGTCCTTTTTCTGTCCCCTTTGGCAATAATACCAGTTAGCCATTTCCTTTAACATCCCAGAAAATAGAAGAAATTGATCTGAAATTGACCCTTCCTATTCACATAATCTACTCAGGTTGTCCATATACAATATGTGAGTCCTCTCTGGTGCATAGTCCTCTGTAGCTAGACCAAATGGTTTACTTTACCGCTAAAGTCAAGGAACTGAGTTAACCATAGTGAAGGATTGATTTTGTGATCAGCAAGCCATGTTTTTCTATAACTATAAGCCATGTTTTCACTCTAACTAGCAGGCAGGGGGGCATTTTGGTCATTCTAGTCCTCTAACCCAGTGGTTCCCAACCTATGGGTCGCGACCCAAACTATGGGTCGCCAAAGCTCCACGGAGGGTCGCGAAGCCCTCTTGATTTTAAGGGGTTTAATTTTAATACCATATATAGCCCATGTTGAAAAAATGACAAAGCATTTAATTAATATATGCAAAGAAGCAACACAATTTAAGTGCTACATTAAACATTTATTCTGTTTTTGAACTAAGACAAATTGAGGGGGAAAAAAAATGAAATGAGTTTTCGCAGGAAGCGTATCACGTGACTCCTTCTCGTGCGGGGGGTGGGGGGGGGTTTGGGGGGGGTGTCACCAAAGCTTACAATGGTAAAAATATGGGTCCCTGAAGAAAAAGGTTGGGAACCACTGCTCTAACCCACCATGAGTCAAAAACCTCAATTTTCATCCCATCTCATAATTTAACCATGACAAAGATCCAGTAGTATTCAGTAAGTCCACACTTATAAAACTGTGAAAAAAAATATTTTTATAGACAGGTATGCATTAACTTAGGGATAAAGTTAAGGGAAGAACATATTTCAATACTGAAATACGCTGGTGTGTTCCTTTAAAATTTGTATTTAAAATACCAAAGTATTTAAAGCATTTAAAATACCAATGAAATTGCGCTCCTGGGTATCAGAAAGCCATGGAGTCTTTGCAGGTGGGATGAGATCCTGTCGTTCTAAAAATGCGTTTCCTGTATCCAAGTGACAACCGCCATTAAACAGCACCATCCCTTTCAGCTTCTCCAGCAGTCCAGTGACTTGAGCTTGGGACGCTGCGCTCTTGGTTTTATTGTCCAGCGCATGGTACCTGTTCCCGCACCTGTCCAGCAGCTCGTGGAGAGGCTCACCCTCGCTCTCGATGTACTGCTCCATGGTAGTGTCCCCTGCCAGCCAGTCCGCACAGGTGAAGAGGACCAGCGTGTGTGCCCACACCTGCTCACTGCTACATTTATGGAGCAGCTCTAGGTGCTCCAGCACCGACCGCCATTCATCCTCATGGAAGGACGTGTCTGTGCGTACCACCAGCAGCACGGCATGCGGCCCTGGGGGGCAAAGAAAAGCCATGCGCGCCAACTCCTGTCTGGTTTGTGCCAGGGTATCTGCCATGGCTGCAGTCTTCTGCCAGCCGGGCGTGTCAATCACTGTGAACGACTGACCGGCCACTTGGCCATCTCGCCGCACACAGAGATGGGTGGGTTTCATGTCGAAGGCCTCTGCACCCAGGATGGTGTTCCCAGCAGAGCTCTTCCCTGACTGACTGTAACCCACTAGCACAATATTTAGAGTAGAGAGTTGCAGAGTGGAACCTGTAAAACAAAACAATCTGCATTAGCAAAAATCCTTCACACAGAGTCGCAATATAATCATCTCAAAGATAATCGTGCAAATTGTAATTTGTTTACACAAGGATCTTTGAGGCTTTTCGTGGCTTATCTAAGCTCCTGTTTAGCAGTTAGAATTATGTTTGGTAAATAACACAGTTGAAAGGTGAACCACTGAAGTGCTTCAGAGTAGCTGTAGTCATGAGAAACCCATATAATAATAAATAAATGCTAGTATTAGAATTAGAAAGGGGATTTGTTTATGTAGTCATGAGAAACCCATATAATAATAAATAAATGCTAGCATTAGAATTAGAAGAGAGTAGAAAGGAGATTTGTTTACATGGTGGACCAATATAATTGGCTGATTGGCGATTAATGCTGATGAACTCATATTCCCATAAACTCTGGGTCGAGTTCCCCTAAAGAAATGAAATTAGACCTCATACAAATATGGAAGCCACCACACACAAAACATGAAAGTGAATGCATGATCAACTCTGGTGCTCTCAAGAAACTATGTCTTCAGACCGCTAATGACTATAATGTCATAATGATGACTAAAAGTGCACCCAGAGTTACCTACAGTTTCTTACAAAATCTATTTTCAGCACTGAGAGTAGCCTACAACTGCAAGAAAACAAGAATATAAAACAAGCCCCTTCATTTTACTGTTATAGTATCATCCAGCTTATTAGATAACAGTATTTTAGGGTAAGATCACTATTTAGGTAAATGTGAAAACGATAATGAAGTAGCTTAAATAGTCAAAGAATAATCAATATCATGCTGACAATATCACATGCGGAGCCAAATTTAAATCCAGATATCTTGATTAACATTGTTGTTGACAGGCATAGCACCAAAAGAGTGGTATGAGTTCGGAGACACTGTGATAGGACAAACTGAGATGCATTACAGATAGCTCTGCTTACAGGTGGTGCTGTGCAGTCAGCCCGCATAATGCATTCAGGGGGAAAAAACAGCATACAACTGAATATATGATTTATTCGATTCTGTTAAAGTGGTAAAAATGTAGCCTAGGTTATAGTGCTTTTCTAGGATGCACAGCAATAGCATATGGCTATATCTCCAAACCTGTATTCAAACAATGTCCAGTATATGCATTTAACCTGCACCTTTTTGTGAGAGAACCCATAGCAACAGCATTTCTGTCATCTGTTCAAAATGAGATGTCTTTGCTGTAAAACCAAATTCCTGTGTAATAAGAATCACCTTTAATGAGATTCAACATCCCGCCTGGTCTCTGCTGTTTTTCTCTCAGGACGGCTTTTTTAATCACAGCCAGTTTCCTCTTCTCCAGGCTCCGCGCTCTCGCTCGGTCCAGCTCATAATAGCGGCCAGTCCCCATGGTTATCCCCTCAACCTTCTCCAATAGCTCAGCCACCTGTGGCCCGCCGTTGTTGTTATTATTCAGGACGTGGTACCTGCCCCCACATTTTGCCACGAACAGCTGAAGGGCCTGGCCCTCAGCCTCCACGTACTGCTCGATGCTCACCCCTTCTCCGAGCCAGTCGCCGTGGGTGAAGAGCACAATGGCATGGGCCCAGGCTCTACCGCCAAGGAGAAGATCCACATGCTCCTCCCAGGACTTCAGCTCGTCATCCCCAAAGGAGAAGTCGAGGCGGTGGACCAGGAGAAGGGCGTGAGGTCCTGGGGGGGACAGGGATGGGCCCAGCGCCACTTCCTGCTTTGTCAGCTCGGGGGTGTCCGCTGCCAAGATGCCCCTCCACCAGCCGGGGGTATCCACCACAGTGACCTGCCTCTGCATCACATTTCCCTGTCTCAGCATGCACTGAGTGGTCCTCCGCGGGCCAAACCAGCGCTGGCCCAGGATGGTGTTTCCTGCTGAGCTTTTCCCGGCTCTTCTGCAGCCCACCAATAAAATTCTCAGCTTGAAAAGATGAGGTCTCCGTCCTACTGTAGTAAAACAAAGAGGCAGGTCTTTAATCATCTGTCCATTAGTTTTGCGAAGCACTTCAAATTCACTGAAATGAAAAGCCATCAGCAATTAACGATTAATGCATGTCTCTGTTTTACATTTGCACGTTTGAAATGCTCACTGGCCCTCGAAAACGACCCTTCATGATTGAACTCGGTTCAAACTCGAAGCGACTCACCATTTCTAACTTCCTTTCGCTGCTCCTCCTGTCCTCCCATTCTTCCTTTTCCTCTGACAGCTTTTATGGCTCTCTTCTCTAACAGTTCCTGCCATGGTTTTCCCTCACCCCCATAATGACAGCCATTGTTTCCCGCTATCACTTCATCAATTTTCTCCAGCAGCTTGGCAACCTGAGGATGAGGATCGCCGCCCCTTTTATCGACATTGAAGATGTGACAGCGTCTCTCACATCTCTCGACAAGACAATAATGCTGAGCCTCCCTGTCGGTGCCTATGTGCCGCATAATCACGTCATCCTCTAACTGGTCATTATATGTGAAGAGCACTATGGTGTGGCGCCAGGCTCTTTCACCAAGGAGCCCCATGTGTTCCTCCGCTGCCTGCCTGTGCTTTTCAGTGAAGGGGGAGTCCAGCCGCACCAGCAGCAGAAAGGCGTGAGGACCTGGTGGGCACAGAGCGGCACTGACCTCGATCTCTCCTCGGGTCAGCTCAGGGGTGTCCTTCACGGGGTAGTTCTTCCACCAGCCAGGCACCTCCACTAGGGTGACTAGCCTCCCTGCCACTTCCCCTTCTCTCTGGACACATTGGAGAGTCTGCCTTGGCTGGTAGTCTGTGCCCAAGATGGAGCTAACCACGGAGGACTTTCCTGACCTTCTGTGCCCCAGAAGCACAATCCTGTAATCCAGGCGACACAGCTGGACACCTGCTGGTCAAAACAACAATCTATGGAGGACTATTTACACTTTTTTTTTTTGAAAATTAGTTTTTGCTAATATGTGATAGTCAATAATGTAAACATTAATGATACAGCAAGTAAATAGAATGAAATACACTAGAAAAAAGAATGAATGCAAAATAATTTAAATATTATTAAAGGTGCTCTAAGCGATGTGACACGTTTTTAGGACTAAAACATGTGCTGTTACATACAGCAAACATCTCCTCATAATCTGCTAGCTGCCTGTCCCCTGAACACACTGTAAAAAAACGCGGTCTCTCAATAAACAACAAGGTTCATGAGTCTTTCGGGAGGCATGGGAGGTAGGGGGAGGAGTGAGCTATAACTTATAACGCTTGAACCCTCTCTGGAGCTCCGTTTTGTTTGACAATACTTCGAACGTCAACAAGAAGTGACGTGAAACAGCATCGCTTAGAGCGCCTTTAAGTTATTATTCATATGTCATCTTGATTTAGTTTCTATATGAAAATAGAGATGTTTTTTTTTTACTGGAATACTTGCCATATTAGCTTACTGGACAAAACATGTTAGTATATATTAGTGCTAGAACTTTGATGTGAGCTCTGGTGTTACTGCTGAAGTTGCTTAAGATACAGCTCTTCATGCTGCACCACTGGTTCCTATGCATTTCAAAATAAAGGGCTATCTGGCTGCAAAAGTGCACAGACGACATGAGTCGATTACACACTGCTTCCTCCAAATGATCGTCGTTGCAAGTGTGGGGGATATTTAACCAGGGGTGAGATTGGACGCTTGTCAAAATTTCAGAAATGCTCAGAAACATCTTGCTTTATATAGCCTATAGTGTTAAAATTACCTTCTGATATGATTGACAAAAGACTGGACATGACTCACCAGCCTTTGACCTCATTACTCCAGTTGCCATGCTGCCAACACAAGTCTCCTTATATCTATCCCAGTAATAAAAGGAAAAAGCAATTAGTACATGAACAGGAGGTCCAGGCGTGTAGTCAAAGTTAGTGAAGTGTTTGCAGACTAGTAAATTTATCTTCCTCCGTGTGTATCCGTGTGTGTATGCTTGTGTGAAAGAGAGAAAGAGAGAGAGGGAGAAGGTGACTCCTGTGAGGGGGTAAACACAGGTGTTTACCCACTTCACCTGTGGGCTTGGGGAACAGGCTGGGCAGGTTCTTCGGTCTGCTGGAAGGGGACTGGAAATATCCTCCTACCATCTGCTTCGATATGCTCGCCCTGTACTACATGTAAAGGGGAAGGGGAAAAGAAAGATCTTTTCAGTATGTGTGTACACAGCAAATTGTCATTCCATTTCAGTCTTAAATAATGATAAATTTGACATCAAAAATTGTAATTTTGTCTAATTGTAATAATTAATTTTTATATGTAAAAAAAGTATGGCAAAGGATGGCTAAAAAACAAATAATTGAAGATAATTGGCTTGAAATCAAAATAATGAACTTCATTATTATAGGATATTGGTAGAGAACACTGCATCCAATTTATTGTGGGGTGCTCAATATTGCATGTTGAAGATTATTTCAAAAATAAAACTAACATTAATCTGTGTGCTACTGTGCAAGGTGCAGTCCACAATGATTTTAGAAGTCAATATAAAAGAGAGATGATAAGTCATTAAAACGGATGGAATCCCACTGCATGCTCTCCTACCTCCTATTAATCAGGTTTGAAAGGAGAGAAATAAAGCTATTCAATTGTTGTTCAACAGATGGCAATGACAGCAATTATTAACAACTGAGTGCTATCATTTGACACTTAAAAAACACACAAATGTAACCTCTATTCACTTCTGTGGGCTCACAAAAAGTAAGTGTACTGAAGGAGACCGCAAAAGAAAGCCACAATGAAACTTTCATTTTAAGAACCAAAACCTTTCATAAGAAACGTATATTAATTCTGACCTGTCATCTATTGGAAATGGAAAAGGTTTGTGTGCATACTGCTTTGATACTAGTTTTACATGGTATTTGATGTCACTCATTGAAAGCAAGAGACTTGACACCATGGCCCCCTCTCAGGAGACGACCAGTCTGACGGCTAGATAAATGCACACAGATTGGTTGCATAGCAACAGCACTTGCCATCAGCACCTAAGCAAGCACAGTTTAACATGACATTCTGGCTGTACCACCTTAGTGATGCATATGTTAGACACAGGCCTCAAGCCTTCTAACAAATCAAGTTCCAATCAAGAGTTCCAAAAAAATTATAATAAGATTCTGTGATTTTAGAACAGGTAAGAGGCGCTCTCTTGTCCTGTATCTAAAACCCACCTTGACTTTTTGCTTTGCTTTTGCTAAAATGTTTTTTACTTGTAATTGGTGGCAGGGTTGCATAACACCAAGACAGTCACAAAAAAATCTGCCTTATTCATAAAAAGTCTTTCAAGAAAAAATATATTTCTACAAAGGTGGGTAAACATTGCATAGCTGCGGGTATGGTTACTTTTGAATAACACAATGCTATAGGAAAAAGGGTGTTGTGTTTCACAATGGATTTGAATGTCACACAGGAACTGAATGAATTCAGTGTTCAGTACTGATTGTGTGTGCTGGAGTGCCAACACTGTTTAGGAGGGATACAGATGAAGAGGATAGCACTGTGGTTGACATAAGAAGCTAAAACAAGGATCCTGAACCACAGCACATCCTGTAAACACAAGGGAGGGGATACGTTCAGTAGCAGGTTACTGCCACAAAGAAAGAGAAGTGAGACTTGGATTTGAGTCTGTATACACTTCTGATCTGCTCCTGGACCTTTAACATAATATCTGGATATACAGTATTAGCCCCATGCACAGGACCCGCCAGACACCAGCCCTCTTGGAGTTCTCTTGAAATTAACAGCAAACATTACCTTTGAGGTCTATTTAACGTACATACAATTAAGGAAATGGCTATTGTTCTTTATATTGTGATACTGTTATAATTATGCTCTGTAGAAGACACATAAATTCCATAACCTTGGACATAACACTTTTTTGCACCGAAGCATGTTGCACTTTTCCTATTACAACTTCACCCTCCTACATATTTCGACTCCATTTTCACACTCGAATGATGCTGGCACAAGATTGTTACCCTTCCCCTTCTATAGTTTCTGTAGTGTATGTATGTGTACTTCATGTCATACCAGAGCGGATAAAAACATCGTTGGAGCCTACACAGCATACCACCTGGGACACCCCAAAGCCCCCCACCCCCAGTACTCAACACTCTGTGGCCAGTGGAGGTAAAACTGCACTCCAGGACAGGTTTAAAAACACAGACTGGAATAGGCCTGCCTCCAAGGGTGCTTGTGGCCCACGCATAAATGTTGACACTTGCACCAACTCAGTACTGGAACACATCAACACCACTATTGATAGTCATCACATAACCCAATCTCTCACTGTTTTTTGGGAGCAAGTGTTACACTGGGTTAGGCGTGAGCACAGCGAATTTGCACAGTGTGTTTCTCTCGGCAGAGTGACAGCACAACGAACTGAGGGCATAAAACTTGACCCCACCCCCCACCAGAAGTGATGCTGGCTGCCGAGCCAAGTAGGATAACACCTTAAACGCCACACACACAGTCGTGCTTCTTCCTCCTCACAGTGCCATGATAGAAACAACAAACAGGAAACAACAGGGGTGCAATGAGATGGATGGCATCGATGAGTTTTGGGTGGAGTGGGTGGTGGTGAGAATAACAGACGGAGAAGAGGGAGATGCAGGAAGAGATTGGAGAGGGAAGAAAAGTAGGAAAAGGGGGATAATGAAGAGGAGGGAGATAGGCGGGGGGATGAGGATGTGTCTCGGGCTGACATAAAAAATCTGCCGCCGCAACGGGGCAGTGAGGAAATGAGACGATGCTATCAGGCTCCTCGGAGAGACAGAAAGCTACAGCTCACAAACACCCGACCTTCACTGGCAGAGACAAAAAGACACCGGGAAGAGCTATAGGCTCAGCTTGCAGTACCCTCAGGAGAGAGGGGTGTAGGGGTGTGTGTGTGTGTGTGCGGGTGGGTTCTGATAGTAAGAGAAGCTATGTATTTTATGGCTGGCTGGTGCAGAGGAGGTAACGATTTTCAAACACCCAGAAGTTCCTCAGAAGTTATGGTTGCCATGACAGCAGAAGGTCTGGTCTGATACATGCATGGGTGTTTATGTGTGTGTGCTGGGGTTGTTGGATTGCACGTATGAGATAAAGTGCTGTGTTTGCAGTTTTTTTTTTTTTAATGCAGCAGGTATATGTGAGACGGTGTCTCTCTGCTGTCAAAACGTCACTTTTCAGGATAACAGATAGCAATGATATTACTGTGGTAAATGAGGGTGTATATTCCGACAAGCCACACATGGGCCTGAGCTTGTAATTCCAAGAATATTAAAGGAGAAATCCTGTGTGTAAACAAAAAGGGGCCTAGGGAAAATGAAACAAAGTGAGTTTCTAAGTTTTTGAGCCTATTTTCAGCCCATCTCATTATTCACATAGCCTACAGCATAACACTTAGGAGACTTAAATGAGTCATCACGTGGTCAGCATAAATGGATGGATGCATCTCAGTTCCTGAGCAGATCAGCCTGTGTTGTGTACTCTTTATTAGCTATAATAATGGAGGTAATGTAGAGCACACACAAACTCTCATATATATACATATTATGTATATGTTTAGTACCGTGCCATAAACACCTGATTAAGAAACATGCGTCTTACCATGCTATGCAATGGTGTTAACAACACAAAGATGTTAGTAGACACTTGTTCTTGACTTGCCAAGTGCATCTGTGGGACTTTAGTGGCTTTGTACGTTCTCTCTCCCCTGCTCTCGACTCCGGTTGTGCTCCACAGGCACTCCATCAGACTGCGTCCCTGTCTGACAACAGAGCTGGCATCTGGCCAAGGCCCAACAATATCAATTTCAGCTTTGGGCCAGGACTACACAGGTGCTGACAGGCTGCAGTCGTGCTGATGTGTGCCAGCCAAGCAGAGAAAAAGAAGGCTAGGAGGAATGGGAAAAAAAGGTTGATCTGCTGTGCATGTACCATAAAATGTTGGCAGTCGATAATGGCCTAAGGTGAGTGAGGGATAAGATCCCTCATGTCATGTGATTCAAACATCAGTGAAAATCATTTCACAGGAACACGCAGAATCATTTGTAGCGTCTGATAGGCTCACAAGCCTCCATTGTGAGGGAAAACTTCATTTCAGGACAAGCTGAGGTTAATGTCCTGAAGTTACCGTCACGGTTCATCCCTTCCTGCGTAGCGTGCAAAATGTTGGAACACAGATGCTAGTCTCTCGAGTTTTCTCAGCCATCAGTTTCTTTCTGCCTTATCTCCTTATGTATCGACTCCGGTCTTTTCTTGTTTCAAGCAAACAAGGCGTAATCCTCCGAGCAGTGTGGTGGTGTGTGTGTGTGTGTGCAATGGTGAGGAAATGGGGGGGGCTATAAATAATACCGCAGGTTCTATCTTAGTCGATCTGTGAATCACAAAAACCAAACTTCGGTGAGTCAGGTTGCCCGTTGCTTCAAAACAGTCTTGCTAACAGCGTTCCTATCACAGCCACCATCTCTGCAAGCAGAGATGATGAGAGATAGCATGGAGAGCAAGGAAAACGTGTGTGTGTGTGTGTGTGTGTGTGTGTGTGTGTGTATGTGTTTGTGTGTGCTCGTAACCCCGCACCCACCCCCTACTGTTACTCGTTTTGGGTGCAAAGAGGAAGACTAATATGCCATTTCACACTCCTCTGAACTTGTCACCTGCGTCTTCATCTCCAAGTGTTGGTGGGGGCAGAGCAGGCCCTGGATTGAAATGTCAAGAAATGTGCAGTATCCAAAGTCACAGGAAAAAAAGAGAAAATTTCATCAAAACAACCCAGGCAAAAACAAACAAATTAAAGGGAAATTGTGACAGTTAAGTAAACTATTTGCCTGTACAAGGACATGAATACAAAAGATAATTATGTCCCTGCTCAACACTTGACTTAGACATTTTGAAATATTTAACACTATAGCCAGGCATGAAGCCCGTACAGTAGCTTTCAGGTGAAAACAACACAATACAAAAAAGCATTTGGGAAAATGTCAAGTTAGAATGCAAGCAATGTTTCAGTAATGAATAAATAAAAAATAATAATAATAATCGCTCCAGTGTGAAGCTATTATCATAGCCAACTTGAAACAAAACAAAGGACTCTTGATTTTCAAAAGAATGCCCATTTACTCCAATAAAGACAGCACAAAAAGCACTCTGCAGAAAGGAAAAGCTCTTGCTTGAATGGCTAATTAGAGAGGGTTTTATTGCAGCGTCCCTGTCATTAGCGGCGCTTGTGTCCCAAAGTAAAATGGTGTGGGAGAGGAAGGGAAATAAACGAGGGAGAGGGGGCTAGAGAGAGAGAGAGGTTTACTCCTGACAGATCTCTCCCCCCCACAAGACACACACATCATACTTCTGAGAGCAGTGTGCAAGTCCCTTCCAGCAAGAGACAGAGGTATTTATGTCTGCATGTGCACTTATGCACGCTTGCGCGCACACACACACACACACACATACACAAAGCATAGTTACATAAGGCCTATAGGAGGAAAATACAAATACACGATTTTTACTGAAGGCATACTAGTCAGACGGATGAATGACAGATGCCAAATAGGCACACAACGACCATACCCACTACACACACACATACAAACAAGTAGGCTAAATATAAGTGTCACGCAAGGCCAAAGAAACTATTACTTTATTGTTGTCAGCGTCTACGCATGGGACAAGTGTGAAACGTAATTTCGATTCCTTTGTATGTCAAATACATGTGAAGTAATTGACAAATAAAACTGACTTTATAATTAAATTAGCCCTTAGAAAATCATACAGATTTTGTGAAGTCATGATCTTCAGGGATGGAAAGGAAACACCACCTTTGATGGAAAAGTTGAATTACAAAGTTTTTATCCTGTTCGTCTGTTTCAGATAATATGCATACATTACACACAGAGTTAAAATGTCACTTTTCATTTTACAGACACATAAAAAATGACACACACACACACACACACACACACACACACACAAAAACAGAAATCACACACACATACACAGTTCTCTGAACATTGTGAACAGGAAAACAGGAGTCAGTGGTAACCTGGTGGAGCCTAGGCAAACAGAAGATGTCAAAGGTCAGTAGATCCTCTTGGAAGGTTTTGCCTGACGGACAGATGTAAAGAAAAGGTATCAGAACCACTGGTCTGGTGTGTACTTTCATCTGGTGTGACAATATTGTACAATCTCTCTGTCAGCTTTCTCTTCTTATGTTTCACCATGGAATCAAACATGGTGACAAAAGTCGATGGGCAAATATGCTGGTGAAAAAGAAATGAAAAGGAAATGAAAAAGATGAAACGTTTTATTTAATTCACAACTTTTCGCGTCGCACCGTTGACTGTCACACATTCCTGACTTCGTCAGAGGTGTCCGCAGGTAAAGTAATGCAGAAAGGCATTTTTTTGGATCTATATATTTTTTCCACACTGGAACTGCCAGTCTGATTGCTACCCTGCACACTGACGAGATACGCCGGTTTCAGAGCGGCAGTCTCCGCGGGTGTTGATGGAATCCACTATGAGGCAAACGTGCATTGTCCGCATTTTGTATTCTTTGATATCCTTGGCACCTTCAGCGGCTATACACCTGCTATCTGATTGGCCCCATGGCAGCAGTCATACACACACACACACACACACACACACACACACACACACACACACACACACACACACACACAGACAGGTGGTTGGGGGAGGGAGGCACTTCAGAATGCCCAAATGACCTCCTGAGAAAAAGAGTTACAAAAGAAAGCCAAACAAAAATGTGAGAATGCGCGTGGGTAGACTGAGAAAAGAAACAGAGGGTGTGATGGAGAGATGCAAAAAGAGAGAACGTTAATGTGACTGAAAAATGGATGCACTGACTTAAATTTAGGTTTCTACCAAAAGCTGTCAGTGCTCCATGGCATTGTCCTCCTCATCACTACTGTGGATGAAGTCATCAGCTATATCATCTACTGGCGGGGCGTCTTCATCCTCCTCATCATCCTCGTCCAGGTTGGCACCAGCAGGTCTCAGCTCAGATAGCAGCTGCTCCAGATGCTCAAGCATGGCAGGGTCATCACAGCGCAGTTTTACATAGAGCTAAGACAGACACACACACACACACACAAAAGAAAATTATATTATCAGTAATCAGTATCCATGTTCTCACATAAACAGATATGAACTCCTATAAACATGCATGAACAACTCTCCAAACAGGCCAGCACTCCATTCCACAGCTATTACTATATTATTACTAAAACCTTTTTGAACAAATGGCTCTTTAGGAGCTCATGTTACCCCTTGCTATTGGGTTACTAAACTAAAGAAAGTGCATTGTCAAAATCAGTTAAAAACTTGCAGCCTTCCATCAATACATTTGTGGCAGAGTCCTATAATTTGTTCTCAATGTTCTTAAGTAGAGCTGTGTGAAAGAACGTCTGTCTAAACTATTCTCATTGGTATGATTTGTATGAAGTATAAAATGGTCCTTCTCTAACTTGGTTGAGCGCGCGCACGCACCCCCCCCCACCCCCCCCCTTAAACTGGCTCCATCACAGTGCCCCCGCCCCCCAAGATTGTCTGAACGTCCCTGTTGAGCAGTACACTTTTAGCGCTATGCCCTTAGCACTAGCATTGTGACCCTCAACTGAAGCATCAACTGAATGTATCAAGTAGCAGAGTTTTGCTGTTTCAAACAACATTCAAAGTCATTACCAAGTTAACACCATAACTGAAGTATTAGGAAAGAAATTTTTATAACTGTTTTAATTTCAGATCTCTCCTTTTAAGAGACTATTAAACTGGGCCACAGTTCTATCAAAGGGATAAAAGGACTACCTGTGCAAACACTCTACACACACACACTCTACATTCACACACAATCCCATGTTCACTGAGGTCATGATGTTTAGAGCATTGCTTCTAATCAACACTCATTATCCTTATGGTGCCTCAATAAATATGCACTCATTAAAATGCCATGAACACACACAAACCCCCACACCCACACACATGCACGGATGCATAAACACAAACAAACAACCACACACACGCCCGCCCGCCCGCCCACACACACACACACACACACACACACACACACAGTTGTCCTACTTCAAAGCCCTGTGTGGCTACACTGAAATGTTTTATATCTAATGATGTGTGATGATTAGTGAGAATAATTAAAAGGCAGAGCCCACATAAAATGCCTCCCTCACCCAAAAACATAGTGTATGTGTGTTTGTGTGTGTACATGCTGTCTGAAAAGTTTGCCCTGACCTCGTGTCCCCCTTTGTGAACAACAGTTGCACCTGATGACTGAAGTTGAAGCTGTATGGAAGCAGTGCTGAAGAGAAGCAGTTTGCTACTGGATCAGGAATCTCCAGCATGGACATTTTGCCTTCCTGAACTGAACAATGCCTCTGCTCGCTGGGGCCGCTGGGACACAGCTGGGACCATACAGTAGGTTTCATGACTGACACAGCTACTTGCCTGTCAGCCTGGAGCTTGTTGTGTCAAAAGTTGAACCATTTGGTTCCTTTGGTTCATTTGCTTGTTATCGCTGGATTGAATTAATTTTTGTCAAACTTAGTTTGGAAGCAAAAATATTTCAAACCTTTATTACTTGATGTGCCAGTAACTCAATTCAGGCTAGTGGTGGATAATGACCCTACTCAGCAATTTTTTTTATATATATTAGGCAACACCAATAAAATTAGTTGGTTCTCCGATTCGCCGCTTGAAAAAAATGCAAAATGAAATAAAAATAAAATTGAATTCGAACTCACACGAACATAAAAAACATGGTGGCTGATAGCTATAATACTGAAAAAAAAAAAACAGCATGCTGCGTTCACTTGATGTCGAAAACCAAATCACTTTCACTTCAGAGCACAAGAGACAAGAGACATAATATGAGGAAAGATGCCAGTGGAACGGGATTCTGCTAGGCCAGTGTTTACAATTATTAGAATATTTGATCAGAAGAGAGCATTGAAATTAAAGAGGATGAGAACTTAGCGCAGTTGTACTCACAGTGCCGAGAGAAGTCTGCTTGAGCAACTCTGTGGAGGTGAGTTTGATATTTCATTGATTGAGAGGCAAAAAAAACCCCCATTCAAAGTGTTTCGCCATCATAATCAATCAATAAATAAATGAATAGCATGTGCCTACACACTCACATCCTCGCGCGCGCGCACACACACACGCTTCTGTTTCTCATGCAAAAAAAATTGTCTCTTTTCTAGATTCACGTGACTGCACGTTGATGAATATTCATCTCCGTTGCGCTGATCACTGAGTTTTAGTCACTATCTAATTGCTATCTGGTGAATCAATGCGATTTTGACGTTCTAATGCCCTGTGATGAACTGTGACAAAATGAGTTTGAACGTAGGCCACAGGAGGTAGTCTACATTATGTCATACCTCAATTCCACAGCCAGCCTGCTTGGTGCTTAGATTCACAAACTCTTAAATAAATGACAAACCGTCAAACCTTTACATAACATAGAATGACAGAATTATGAATTTCTGAACATTACCTAAAACCTGCATGACAAGTGTGCTGTGAGGTGTGAAAGTTAAGTTTAGTTAGTTTTTCCTAACCACATGAGTAAATGTCTTTAATGAACATTAACTGTTAATGTGCTAATTACCTTCAGAACATTTTTTTTATTTTTATTTTGCTCGCTCGCTCCATATTTTTCCTGAAAAAATCTGAGAACCAACTAATTTTATTGGTGTGGCCTTATTGAGTTTGGCCAACTGTACCCAAGTATGCCATCGGGAGCCATATCAGGCACAATGGGGTTCAGTATCTTGCTCAAGGACACTTTGACGAGGCCAGGTGAAACCTGCAACCCTCTAGTTGCCTTAAGGCACCTCTACCATCTGCACCACAGTCCCAAAACTGTAATAACAACAAAATAAATGCTTCACTCTATTACTATTTTCCACGTAAATTTACTACCTTTATTTTCAGTCATTATAAGGCCCATCACCCGCTTTTGTTTTCCAGGACAGTATAGGATATAGTATAGATAGTCTAGGCTAGGCTGTACTTGATGTGATACCTCCAACATGGGGCTTACATCAAGGCAATTTTTTTTTTTTTTTTTTGGAGGCCTCTCACCATTGGAAGCATTTTTTCACAATGACAATGGCCAAACAGGGGCCAACCAGCAACTCTAAATATGTGAACATAAGCTTTTTTAAAAAAAAAAAAAAATGAAAGAAAAAAAAGAAAATAAAAAATAATAAAAAAAAACCCACATGAATTGGTACTCTACAAAGATAGATGCAATGAATCACCAGCTGTATGTATGATGCATCAATAATCATTTACAGCTATTTTTGATAAGTATTAGTCCTGTTCATGTAGGGGTGATGGGTGGGGGCCTAGGGCTCTAAGCGACTACTGCAGATAGATGCTGCGTTGTGAACAAAAGGATTATACTGTGTGTGCTAGCTTGTCAACGTATCATATGTCCTATTGTATACTTGCATATGCATCACAATATTTGTGGAAATATGAACTTGAGACCCATAAACTGTACAGTGTATAGTGTATAAATGGCCTTTATAAATTCTTGTCACACTTTTCTTACCCCTATCCTCCTGTGTGTCTGTGTGTGTATACGTATGTGAACAAAGGTGTCTATGTGTGTACACTTGGAAGGTTATATAGCATGCGTGTCCATGCTTGAGAGAGCATCCTTTCAATTGACCTTGAATCTGGCCTACTTAACAGTGCTCCTAATCAAACTGAAGCACACAGATTCAGACCACTTAAAAAAGTGCTGAATCCCTAATGAAGCTTACTAATCCCACACACTAAATGGAGGCAGTTAAGTGAATCTGTTCCTGCAGTTCCTGCACTACTTCCTTGGCCCCCTTCCCCTCCCCAGAGGCCTGCTTTAATAAAGCATTAGGGCTCCATCAGATCACTGTGCCGTGTCTAGCAGTCTCCTCTGTCTCACTCACCTCCTCTCCTCTATTCCAAATCCACCTAACCACTTGGGACACCCCCACTCCCCACCCTGTTCCTCTGTCTCAGTCCCATTCCACACATGTTCATTTCATCTGTGATTCATGATGGACCAAAAAAAATAAAATAAGGATGAGCACAAATGAAGAAATGAAGGATAGAAAAGACTTAGAGATGGTAAGAGAAAAAAGAAAAGGGAAAAAAGAGCAAAAGCAAGTTTTTTCCCCATTATTTTATCAAAGGCATAATTTTTAACAGCAGAATCAACTCCTTGAAGTTGGACCCCTACCTAAGTAGCAAAGGAAAGAAAAGACAGCATGAAGTGGCTCATGACTCTGCCTTGAGCCTTGAACAATATTTGTTTATGTTGTCAGGGTAAGAGAGACACTGAACCAAAATATTTAATTAAAATATGACCTTGCAAAGATTCAGCTGCAGAACTCATACCAAATAATCTTCTAACCGAGATATTATTCGATTTTGTGGCTTTGCTGGGGTACCTATTTGCTAACCATTTTCTATTTTTCTTCAGCAAATAATATTTAATCATTAAGTTCTATCCTTAATATTGAAAACCTTCCTTTTATATAGTTAAAAAATATAAATATAAACAGGATGTCTAGCTGACTAAAATAGGGCAATTGAAGTGAACAATCTGCACAGCTTTTAAAGAGTCTCGAGGCATGCCGCCTAAACGCACAGAAATACTGTGTCCAAAAACATCTATCTCTCCGACCACTGACACAAGCACTGAACAAGATAAAAGTTAACTTCACTTCTAATAGTCTTTCTTCTTTCACTTTCACCAGTGTCTCTCTCAGTGTGTGTGTGTGTGTTTGCGTGTGTGTGCATCATATCCCTTCTGAATAAATTATGAGTGTTTGGCAAATTAGCTGGGCATTAATAACACAACATAAGCCGACCCTGTACTCAGTGCTGATGGCGGTCCACGCCATTTACATTCCATGCATCTCATTAGCACTCCTCATTAAATATTCAACAAGGATGGCCACAGTCCAGCCAACTGGCACAAAGCACTTTCAGAACTATATTTCGTTGTTGGTCTTTGTGTTTGTGGTCTTCCTGAAACTTCAATTTCAGAGCCTTGATGTATGCAGTGTTTCGTTTTAACAGACACAAGAAATCATAATGGTGGATTACTAAAAAATGTACTTTCAAACACATTCACATTACATTCAAACAGTCTCAATATCTTTGGACTCATTGTGACTTTGGTACTCATTGTAAGCAAAACAGTAATATCCATACAATAATATGTTAATAATATTAGCCCCAGGACAAGATATCAACTGCACCTGCATCCTCCTCTGCCTGGCCATCAGAAACAGTTGCCTGAAGCTACTAAACTTTTTCCCAAGTGTCCACAGAACAGTCTCCTTTTGAAGCTGCAGCCCAAAATAAACTCTATACTAAAACACTGAGATTTTTGTCCACTTTGGTCAAACATATTATGGTATCATACAGGGTTCCTACAAGTTTCTTCAACTTAAATTCAAGTCTTTTTAAGACCTTTTTAAGACCATGTATATAAAAATGTAATACCAATAGCACGGCCTACAGTATGTCATAGACCTACCGGCCAGAAAAAAAATTGTGAATTTGCCTTCATTTATTTCTCAAATAACTGAAAATGTGGAATGTGTGACAAATGATGGATGAATGATTTAACCTCATTGCTCCATAGTAGTGAGTACTCACACTACAACACTGAAGAGCAGACAGACCACAGACAACAAGCCAAACAGAAGCGTGAAATCAAAGAGCGCACTGAGTAAATAAAACACTTTAACCTCTCGTTTTCAAAAATCAAAAAGGGGTGCATATCCATTGCCATAATAATTACAATTAGCAATTTTTGTGCTCGATTTGAATTGGCTGAAAACTGCTTGAAATAAGCTAGGGTAGTGTAGGTTGGTGCTATTGGGTTGTAAGCTAAATTGATTTTGGGATGGTGCGGTAGAATGTGCATCCGCATGTTTGTTCGTTTTGCCGGTCACTTCTTAAAACACTTACAGTAAATAGTGTGGGTTTTTGTCGAATACACAAATGCCGTCATTGTTTTCTAGTGGGTAGCAAAAATGTTGCCTTACTGTTGCCTTAAATGTTTAGGGAGGGTCTCCAATCTGTGGGCTAGTTGCCGTTTCCTCATGTTCTTAACTAGCTCAACTTTTGTAGATGGGCGTCACATGACGCATAATTGAAGGAGGCTTACGGCAAAATGAAATAATTTATTCTTAACTAGTTTTATGTTGAAGGTCTATGTATTTTATAACTGCAACTTCAAATAATGCTAACAATTTAAATCTGTGGTAGCATTGGATCTGAACGGAAAGGATAACTATAGTTTGAATTATGATTCTGCCTTCTCACACCGTGATACAAGTTTGAGGTTCTGAGTTTTGCGATTTTGGTTTAATATAGCATATTGTTAGAGCCCTACCAACACTGTTGTTTTTTTAACATTTGTTATGTTAGCCAGATACTTATTCCAGAATCTTTGGTTCGGTTTGTATTTTGACTCGGGGCTGCATTGCGTTCTCAATTATTGGTTCTGCCACTCTTTCTTTAGGTGACCTTAGGCCATAGGCTAATGGTGGATGACAAATTAAACTTTTGATGAGAAATGCGACACGGACAAGTTACGTAAGTATACTGCACAAATTTTAAGACCCAGGCATAAATAAATTCAAGACTTTTTAAGGTATTATTTCCAAATTCATCAATTCAACGTTTTTAAGACTTTTTAAGACCCCGTGGGAACCCGGATAATTTTATATTATTGTCCTAATAAGGTTTTTTTTGCCCTTGAGTCCGAGTCATATGATTTTGAGCATCTACTCATATCGAGTCCCGATCCGATGCTTCTATAATACATAAAAAAAAGAAAAAGGAAGAGCGAAGAAACAGATCCGGGATGTTCCTTATTTTTTATTTCATAAATATCTTATTTTAACATTCAACAACAGTTATGCTCACAAACTGAGCACTTTGTGTGGTAGCTTGAACAACGTGTAGCCTATTTCCACACAGTGTTGTGTATGCATTGGGCCTACTTGAAATTTTAAGTTCAAGTTATTCATGAACAAAGAACACTACTAAACAGTAAACTTGAAAAAGTGAAAATTTAATATATTGAACTACACTTGAAGACGAACTAACATTAATATATTGATATATTAATATATTGAACTATTGAACTGAATGTATTGAAGCTAAATATATAAGTAGGTTTAAACATGCTCAACAAAATATGTATAGCCTACAAGGGAAGTAAACTGCATTAGGCCTACTAATAGCCACATAATCAGTGGGAGCCCTGTGCTTGTTTCCCTGCAATAAGGCGGCTCCATCTCGGAGTGATTGGAGACAGTGACACTCTCAGTGTGTTTGAAACATCCAGGCGATTGCACAATTTTGTCTTGGTTGTAACCATTGCCGAAAACCTGGCCTCGCACAGGTACGTGGTGGGAAATGGTAGCAACGTTTCACTGCAATCTCAGAATATTCCGCTTTGGTTTTGGCCCAAAAACCTGCCAGAGAGGTTTGCTCAAAAATATTTTTCAGACCACTGTCATTCGCTATCTCGGTCAATTGATCATCTTCCTGCATTGACAACTGATTCTGGATATTGACAAATGGGTTGCGGACCCACTCATTTGTTTGCTGTGGATCTTATGAGGATGGGAAGTAACGCTCAAACTCATTTGAAAGCGCAACAAGATAGGCGTTTGTGTTCTGCGTCCAATAAAGCTGCTCAAATAAACGAGAATTGAGGGTGTGTGCTTTAATGTGGTTGATTACTTCACTCAAGTTTTTTTACGCTCAAAAAAGTCCAGGGGTTTATCTTTAAGTGTGGGATGCTTTGATTCCAGATGTTGAACTAGCCTTGATGGTATCATTGCTTCGTTTGACAACGTATCGCCACTATATCACACATAAAGGAAGTGGTGCATGCGAGTCACCGGTCTCTATGAATCCATATTTTAGAGATTACCACCCTCCCGTGAGTCATCACTGCCTTCAACTGCCTGACCCTGCACCTCTTGCCTCCTGGGTTTTCCTGGGACCTTCTTCCAACGTGATCCGGTGGCACTCCTGAATGGTCCTCAACCCACTCCAAGGTCCATGCCACTGCCTCCCTGCTGAGGGTCACCCCTGCCTTCCACTGCCTGATTCTGTATCTCTGGCTTCCTGGGCGTGCAATGCATGCAAATGTGTGCCATTTATGGGAAGCACATTGAGTTTGCATGCTTTTTTTTTTCTCATCATGTCGCACGGCCCGGTTTGGAAAGTCCCGAGGTTGGTAGGTTCCTATGAAATCCGTTTTATTTTTTCTTAAATTCCACTTTTTCCATTTTTATTTTTTCTGAATTCTGTGTTTTATGTTATAAACATATTTAGTTACCTTAATAAGTGTCTAATTTGGAGTGTATGGGGGAAAAAAGCAAACATTTACCATTTTAATCAATACTTGGCTTTAAAAGTCAATGACAATTTAACACATACAGAAATATATGTTATAGCCACTGTTAACTCAAAAGGGGGAAAAAAGTCCATTACAACTTTTTTCATTATACAGCTCAACTTCATTAACTTAATGGGCTACAACTTAACAGCATTTGCAGAAAAGTTCTTGGCCAGATGCATAATAACTGTTTTGATATAGCTCTGCCTTAAATCTGGCAGTCAATCGCAAAGATTCTAGAGCGCTCCGCTCTAAAATCTTTGGTTAATCGTGTATATCATAACTTTTTAGAAGCTGCTGGTTTTGCAGCAGAGGCTGGCTATGTTTAGACATATCTCTCGCATCTGTGAGGATTGGAAACAAACTAACGTGACAAGATATGGTCTCTAGGCAACCTCAGAGACTCACTGAAATTGAAAGTTGTGACAAAAGTGGGGAGAAACTGTGTTTGTCTTGTAAGTGGGTGATCGCATTTACTTTGAGAACGTGGAAATGCCCGAATTCTGTTCGATTCCGTGTTTATCAGTAAATTCCGTTTTTATGACTAGATTCCGTGATTCCATCCGCGTTTACCGCATTGCGCAAATCATAGGGCCCTAGGTTGGGGACCGCGGCTCTAAGATACATGGTAGAGTTTAGAGATTTTATGATGAACAGTCGAATGGGCATGTACTGTTGAGAGAAGCCAGCAAAGAACCCTCCACAGAGACCGATTAATAACCTACATTTCCAATCTGTATAGTGCAATTTCATTCAATTACGGCTTAATGTGTACTTTCTGTGGGGCCACACACTGAAGATAAAAAAATAAACACATACAGACTTGAAGGACAAACTGTCGTGATTCTATCCATAGCCCTGTAAAAGTCACTGTCAGTAGGAGAGTTCTGTCAGTAGGTATAAACAAAAGGAAATCTGATACACTAACTGAATGGTGTGCAGAAACTCACTTTTAGCAAGTTTATGCCCCAATCAGTTCAACATTAGCTGCTGGTTTGCTATTCAGTCAATGATGAGTAAAATGTTCTCATTGTTTTTCCTATTGACAACAACCACCTTAACAACATGAACATGGTTTGATCCTTTATGTATATAAGTGTGTATGTAATCATGAAAGTCCATACCTTTCTGGCCCTGGTCAGATAGCTTACAGCGGAGTCTCTGAAGCTCTCGCCTTCTTCTGGCTTGTCTTTCTGAAGGTAGCAGACCCAGCCAAGCAGATACCACACCTAGACAACAATCAGAGGGAGGAGAGTGAGTGAGTGAGTGAGAGAGTGTGAGGGGCACGGATGAGATTAGGAAGGTGGGGAATGGGTAATGAAGAGGTTAAATGTGTATGACCTACACACACGCACATGCACACACACACACACATTCGCATACCAAGACATACACACATACATTTGCATTCTGAGCATTGCAGATCACGCTCACACACCCACTTACATGTTCTGACAAACTCCTCCTAAGATGTGATCAATAAGGCAACATTGCACGTGGCCTGTGAAGGTTCAGCGGGGGTTTTAGTTAAATGTCAAGACATGAGAGCTTCTTGGAATCGTATAAAAACTCAGCACAGTATTGAGAGAAATATTTGCAGCATACTACATGTGCAAGGGGATTCATGGGGACCCTAGGGGGCTTTTTGTTTAAACCACTGCTCTAGAAGCTTTGGGAATAATAAGTAAAACCAGCTACCAAATAGGAGCCTTTTCTATTTACCTTTTTCTATTTTCTTTCTATTCACCTTGATCTGGCTATTTATCTTCAGCTATGCGGGACAAGGGACTAACTGATGCTAGCTTCTCAGAGGAAAAGAAAACTCCACTCACTAAGATTACAGTCTTTGTATCGGAAAAGTGAAGAAATTCTCAGAAGCATTCAGAAACCAACCAAACCTTCAACCTTGTGACCCAGGTCCAGGAGCAGTTACTGAGTAGGGGGTATGGAAAATGATTATGTGTGCACAGCAGTGAAATATGAGAGTGTGTGTGTGTGTGAGTAGAAGGTGGGGTGGGGGGGTGTGGGTTGTAAAGTGAAAACGTAAGGGGGGAAGGGGGGGTGGAGGGGAGCAATTTCTTGCCAGTGCAGTACTGTGGGGATCAAAGCAAGCCAACCTTTTCTGGAACGCATGCAGCTGAATGTGAGAATCAATGTCATGTTCAGACTGATAAGATACAATGATCAGAAAAAAGCAGAGTTGGGAGGCGGGCAAAAAACTTTTTGGAGCAGTGGGAACTAACTCTCTCAATCGCGCATGCAAGCATGCACACACACACAACCACACACGTCATGATGATGTCCTGAAAAAATTGGGGGATTGCAAACTTCCAAACAGACTGGTTTCTCATTATTATCACATCCACTCTTACACACTCTAGGCTCCATTCATACACTGCATAAGTGCCGTGTAGCTGTTCCAATTTGGTTGCTGTGCAGTTGCACCTTGTATTTACACCAGAAACATCTTCGGTGTGAAGCAGCTGCCTCCAAGCCATATCTGAGGCTTATGAACACTGCTTATAACTTGCCAGTCTTGTTTAAAAAAAAATTGCACCCCCTGACTCACAACATAGGATACATTTTTGTGTGAATCTGACTGAAGCACACTGGCCAATACGAGCAATAATGTAACACATCCTCACAAGTTATGATAAAGAGTGGACAGATCCATATTGGAAACAACACTGTGACTGAGAATTGGGCATGAGTATGTGAAATGTAGCTTCTTGAAAAATGAAAGATCTATTTAAGTTTTTGTTTTATGGTGCCTGTGAAAATGTATTATCTTTGCTGTATGCAATCGCCAAAGAAAAAAGACAACTGAGAAATTGGGCCAATTCCCCCACTGAATCTTAAATTTTTATTTTGTTTTATGCATAATAACAGGAGGTTAGAGATAAAAAAGTGGCAGTTACAATTTAGGGAAATCCATTATTGTTTTGGTTTCCAGCCCATTTAGAAGAGAAGGACTTGTAAAGTTTGTAGGTTTCACCTGTGTGTGTCAGTAATATTAGATAATGAAGCAGTTATCTGGTTAGGCTGGCATGAATCCACACACATTGCAGGCTTAAAGTAGCCGTATGTAAGATTGTGGCAAAAACTGGTATGGCAATCACTTTCAAATTACTGTCGAGTGGTGTCTCCCCTCCTCTTCCCGTTGACTAGAGGTTGCCAGAAAAGCTCTGAATACCCTGCCAAATGAAGATTTCATGTCCATAAGCTAAATTATGTGAAAGATTACATGGCTGTAGAACTCAAATGAAAAAACAAGTAGCCTACCAAGTAACGTTAGGTCAAGTGCATATCATTGGCTACAGTGTGCTTTTGATTGGTATTGTGGACATCACAAAACGTTATTTTACCGTGGAATTGCGCCTAGAGCTTCCAAATCAGCATAACTTGGCCTACTTCATAGCCTACATTGCCCAAAGATAGTATAGAATAATGGAATACAGTGTTATCACAGTATTTCACGTTTATTTTCAGGTAGCCTAACATTACACTCTCACTTGTTTCAGCCTGAAGCAGACCTCAGTAACAAATAACAACCAACACATTTGCCACAGAATATAACGTGTGCCAAATTAGCCATAACTGCATGCAGAATGTAGGCTAACTAGGGGCTACCACAAGGTTGTTTTTAGTCCTATTAAAAAAAGACAGACTACTAACGTTAGCAGTGTTCATAAAGATCACCTTAGCATGTGTAATCCAAAATATACGCGAAGAACGAATTATTTTACCGTGGTAACTTTAGGCTGTCTCAGATTGACAGAAACAGGCTCTTATAGCCTAGCCTACATCCCAAACAGTTAATTATGTTACATATTTAATTCGATGTCCCAACTCCCCCGTATGCGTTAATGTTACTATGCACATAATAACTTTGTTTGAGTGTAGTTAATATTTGAAATGTCCATTTATAAATACAGGTAAGGCCACACCAATAAAATTAGTTGGTTCTCGGATTTTTTCAGGAAAAATATGGAGCGAGCGAGCGAAATAAAAATAAAAATAAAAAAATGTTCTGAAAGTAAATTAGCACATTCACAGTTAATGTTCATTAAAGACATTTACTGTTAAGGAAAAACTAAATGTGGCCTAATTTATAAACTTAACTTTCACACCTCACAGCACACTTTTTGTCATGCAGGTTTTAGGCAATGTACAAATTCATAATTCTGTCATTCTATGTTATGTAAAGGTTTGACGGTTTGTCATTTATTTAAGAGTTTGAGAATCTAAGCACCAAGCAAGCTGGCTGTGGAATTGAGGTATGACATGTAATGTAGACTACGTCTAGGCTCCTGTAGCCTACGTTCAAACTCATTTTGTCACAGTTCATTAGAACATCAAAATCGCATTGATTCACCAGCAATTAGATAGTGACTAAAACTTTGTGATCAGCGTAACGGAGATGAATATTCATCAACGTGCAGTCACGTGAATCTAGAAAAGAGACATTTTTTTTGCATGAAAAAGAGAAGCGTGTGTGTGTGCGCGCGCAAGGACATGAGTGTGTAGGCACCTGCTATTCATTTATTTATTGATTGATTTTGATGGCGAAACACTTTGAATGTTTTTTTTTCGCCTCTCAATCAATGAAATATCAAACTCACCTCCACACAGTTGCACAAGCAGACTGCTCTCGGCACCGTGAGTACAACTGCGCAAAGTTCTCAAAAGCTCTCTTTAATTTCAATGCACTTGTCAAATGTTTTTCTCTTCCGATCAGATATTCTAACAATTGCAAACACTGGCCTAGCAGGATCCACCGGCATCTTTCCTCATGTCTCTTGCGCTCTGAAGGGAAAGGCGCGATTTGATTGGTTTTCGACGTCACGTGAACGCAGCATGCTTTTTTCAGTATTATAGTTATCTGCCACGGTGTTTTTTTATGTTCGTGTGAGTTCGAATTCAATTTTATTTTTATTTCATTTAGCATTTTTTTCAAGCGGCGAATCCGAGAACCAACTGATTTTATTGGTGTGGCCTAAATTATGATTACCTGTCCAGGAGAAAATTTGCAACATTGGCATCTGTTTTCAAATTATTCTCCACTTTTATCCGTTCATCGTTCAAATGCATCTCCAATGTAAATCCTTTTCTTACACAGACAGTTTGTCACGCCGTAATTCGGATTCATACCGAGGTATTTTAGGTTTCGTACTCAAAATGTAAGACTTTTTAAAAAAATTATTAGCTGCAGATAGTTAGTGCAGAGCAGGTAACTTGGTTGCCGAAACACTACTGACTTTGTGATTGGAAGATAGATAGAGGCGCTTCAGGCCAAAACAAAACATGACAACATAAACATCAGTTGAGGGCTTCAACTCCGCTTTTTAAATGAGAACATCCAGGCTGTACTGGTGCTGTCTGTGATATAAGTTGAAATGAACATGATTTCTTAATGTCTGTTGACATAACAGGACCGTTTTATGATTATTACAATACATTTCTTACATACAGTTCCTTTTATGTTAGCAAAGTGCCTATTTACATTCTCCAAGTAACTAATGGATGTATGCATCATAGACTAAGAAAAAACTTCCAACCAGGCACAATATGTTCATGTGAATAACTGCAATGCAATGCTGACGAGCTACAGAAGCAAATAGAGCCCAGGTCATAATCAGCAGAAAAACTAAGGGCCTTACTCAAGGACTATTTGACTAGGTTGCACAGTATCACTTTGGACTGTTTACAGTCTCCACTAGTTTCATACCATATTTGTAAACATCAGAGAGCAACCTTCAACTAACCTATAGATACACCTTTAAAACTTTGGATTTGACAACGTGTTTAACGCAATTAATTAAAATTCCCTCAGTATTCTCAGAAAATACATAAATGCTAACTTGTAGTTCATGCCAGGCTGCTATGGCATTATTTTATGGACCAAATTGGAACAGAAAAAAACAAAAAACAAACAAAAGGAAATTGCACCAAAGAAATGTCATGAACGCCCACAAAGGAGAATCTTACACAAACGAAATAAAAAACACATTGTTTCAAGGGTACATGTGTGACACACACACACAGGCACACACACAAACACACACACACTCACACGTGCCAGAGTGGGTGGCAGCATTATGCTTGTTGTGTTGTAGACAACTGACATATTGTGATGAGCAGGGCTCCATCTGTCTACTGGCACCCGAGGCTTGTAGGGCAGGTGTGGGAGTTAGTTATGATGATTGATGCGCCATTGCATGATTGTTTTGGTGGGCGTGGGCCACTACGCGCTGTGCTCTGCTCAATCTAACTTCATTTAGTAGGGTCTCATTGTGTTTGAGGAGATGCGGACCTCCCAACAAACACACACAGATTTGATTCCATTACTCTCTACTCCCTGGTTGTGTTTAAAAGTTAAAAGTTCAGAGCAATACTGGCTGTTCTCAATCTGTCAAAGGTGTCATGTGTCAAGGTGTTTGTTTTGTGTGTGTGTTGACAGAACTATGCCAGTTCCCTGTGCAGATGCTGGATGTTGTACAGCCCTCTGCAGACACATTTCTGCACATCTCAGCACCTTTAAACTCAAAGGCATGCGCGCATACACACACACACCCACACAGCAGGCTAATGACAACTCAAAAAAGGCTCATAAAGACACGAGCAGTAAAGAAACCCTGAAGACGGTAAACAACAGAAGACAGGAGGAGAGGTTGAAAGATTCTGACATAACGTAATAACACATCTTTGTTTTTAAGCAGTACAGTGTGTGTGTGTGTGTGTGTGTGTGCGTTAGTGTGTGTGTTGGGGAGTGGGGGGGGGGTTGGTTAGGTGTATTTACAGGATTTTCAACAGCACAAATTGTATGTGTGTGCGTGTATGTGCATCTAGCTACGGCTGGTCGGCCAGTGAACGCAGTGATGTTCAAATGTGATGATGTGGCTTGTCGGTATACTCTCACCTGTACCACCTCATCATGTTCCTCCAGTAAGCCCTCCAACACCTCCATCGCCATCTAGTCAACAGGGACATAAAAAGACAGAGTGTCAGAGAGGAGTGTCAGTCGTTCATAAACCCAGGCGCGTAATTTCCACGGGGGTCATGACCCCCCTAATAATCAGATCCAGCCAATATAACCCCCCCAATATAATTCCCAATATAATTCAGTCAGTACAGTTAATAAAATTATGAATTCTTTTTGTTCAATTTTCTTGAATTATTTCAATTATTGTCTGCGGAATACATGTAGTTGCAGCATGTTTAATAACCTTGTAATGTAACCCCCCCTCCCCACACCAAATACTTGGTATTACCCAGCCCGCATAAAAAAAAAACGTTCACGCTGTTTGTACTTTGAAAGTGCAGTGTCCGGTGCTAACTGAATGCTTGACTGCTTGTCTTCTGAACTGTGGAGACATCAGACATGTAAAGAGGCGGACAGACAACTTTTTTAAATTGTTGATCGAGACCATGCCACCTGCTTGTATAAAGATAAAAAGTCATGACCAAACGGAGGTAAATAAATACCCATATTGTCAAGTTAGCTTATGATTTGTTGACTGCTGGTTTGTTGTTGATTGCCAACTTAGCCTCCTGCAAAGAAAGACCAGAGGCTACCAGTGATGTATGTCAAATGACTGTTCGCCCGCACAAGCCGAACTCCCCTGTTACAGATTTCTAGCAGATGAGACGTGTTGTGAACTTGTCTGCTCCTCTTAAAAAAAAAAAAAAAAAAAAACCTTGCTGATGCTGCATGTCATTCACTCTAACAACCGAGCGTCCAGTGACTGTTCGCCCGCACAAGCCGAACTCCCATGTATAGGCCCATTTATGCTCAACGTAAAATACGGATACGGATACGTGTGGAGTGTTTCAAACGGTCTTTCCGTTGATTTCGTCCGTACTTTGACACAAAATTGGAGGGCTTACGATTACGGACGAAACGGATGAAAACGGAGCAATACTACCAAATATAGAGGGGGCGGTATTGAGTTTACAACCCCAAATTGTCACCAAAGTAACAGAATATTCACAAAAAGTGATCGCTTGAGGGGTTTAACTTGACAGAAGTTAGAGCGGACATCAAAAATAGGCTATTGAAAGTGACACTTATCATCAATCTACTTTATTGGCAAAACTAAACTCTGAAACTCACCATCAAAATGCCGACAATGAATTAGAGGTCTCACATACAATTGACGCTTTTTTGTTTTATTTATTTTTTGTCTTTTGTGGAGCAAATGCAATCAAACCATCGCCATGTTTTATTAATGTCAATTTATTTGCGCTCAGCACTGCCATCTAGAGGAAATATTGTGTTAATGTGCATTCACACATAAAATACGGACGGAGGTATGAAGACATCACCGTGTAGAACGTACGTACAAAATACGGACGTAAATTGCCACACGTTGAGCATAAATGGGCCTTAAGTGTGCCAACGTGATAGCCCAGTAGGTTGTCGGACAGTTTCAAATAGATTGGTAGGCTAGTCTATGACAGAAACATGGTTAGCTGTTCTTTACCTTATATGCTAAAAATTTGTAATACTGAATGTAAAATAATTGCAATGTAAGAAAAAGGAATATTTGCCCTATTTTTTGACGTCTTCCACCATAAGTGTCTGCAAATTTTGAAGTTAACTAGTATGTCCTACATTTAGCTTGTTAATTAGATACAATCTCAGCCTTATAGTGGTCAAAAAACATCCTTCTGTCGGTAAGTTTATGCAACCATTTTTGTGGTCATAAAAGCGCTTACAAACCAACCAAAGTAGTTGGACTTATGAAAAATATTTGCTATATATTTGATTTTTCTAATCTGGCAAAACAACAGTGGAGAGCCGACAAGGAAAAAAATGTTGGTGGTAATCTTGTGTTTAAAACTTATTTATTTATTTAGAGATCTTAACCCCCCCACCCAATGTTCAGCACAAAGTTACGCCCTATTATCTTGACCCCCCCCAATGTTCAGCACAAAGTTACGCCCTTGCATAAACCAACACTGCACGTAATAAAGCACAATACACTGCACACACGGATCTCATCTCAGAGGATGATTATGGAGCAGCCTGCTATGCAATAATTAATTAATAATTAAACAACAAACCAATTTCACAAATGTATGGAATCAAATCAATGTCAAAAAGATTTTGTATTCATAAAAAGATTGTCATTTGTAATATAGTTTTGTAGTATAAAACAATGTATGGCTTGCATACATACATTTGTATGTATTGTACATTAGGCAAATCAGTCCTTGGAAAACAATTTGCATATGTACTTATTCATTAATATTTTCACCTTTATGCAGCTGTGTATTTTATGTATTTCCTATTTTGGATTAAACAGAATATTTTGTCTGACTTGAGAAACCAGTAGGATGGATTAAATAAGGATACAGGGTAATTTATGACCAACATCAATAATTTGCAATCAGCAAGTCAATTGGCTATTCCAGATGTGAGACAGATGAGCCTTCAGTAAGCAAACAAACTGGAAAAATACATAAATTAGCTACAGTACCTAATCTTGTCTAACTTTTTTTTATCCTCCACAAACAGTGCTTCAGTTGTGCTTCCAGTGTGACGTGGCCCTAACATTGACTCGCCTGCCCTTCGCAGCCTGTGAATTACCCCAATCACCAGTTCTCTGCCCCAGCCATGGAGCCTCTGGGACCTCGTCTATCGCAACAACAGTGAGCGATTAAACTCTCGTAAGCAGAGGGCATGATCAATACATCTGATTGGATTTGGCCCTCACCAATTAGATTAGAAGAGGCTGCTTAAAGCTCATGATGGCCGGTGATTGTCTCCTGATCGATGGCCAAAGACTCTACAATCCCACGTGTGTGGAGCCAGTGTGTGGCCAATATTACAGGAGAAATCCAGTGTGAGTCGATCAATAGTCCTGCTGTTTGATGTTGCTTTGAGTGGCACGTAAAACTATGAGAACAAGAGAAGTTGTAAACCAAATCTGCAAAACAGCAGCTTAGTTTTCCAGTACACCTATCAGTTATCTCTAGTTATCACTCTGAGCTATTTGGTCCACATTGTACCAAATTGCATTGTTTGCATAGCTGCCAATGGGACTTGTCAAACACAACCACTGATTGATTTTTCTGGATTTCTCCTCGACAGCGACACACTATTGTCCCCTAACCCACATTTTCCATGATCAGAATGCCTTCCTTAGTAGATGCACCCACACCATGAAGTCCACCACCACCATCCTGTGGGCATTAATTTGGGGTGAGACGATTACAGATTTTGATGTTGCGTTTATTGCGAGGGAAATAATTGCGATAATGCGATTATTATAAAATTATACATTTTTAAATACACTTTTACAGGGGTCTTCAACCTTTTTCAGCTCAAGGACCCCTTGGTTGTGAGACAGACTGAGCACAGACCCCCACACCTGGCCCACCTCAAATCCTGCCGTCATTTGGACAGTCAGTCATGAGTTCCTACATTCTAAACAGGCAGTATTAAGAGGGGGGTAACTACTGCTTTATACAACTCGTTTCTGATGTTTCTTTACATAATGTTGCATAAATTCGCCCTATAATAGAATGAATGTAACAAGGGTTAACTAAGCTGGATATATTCAGCTAAATTCAGGCAAAGCTTCATTAGCTCAAACTGATACAGACGGAAAGCTTCTTCCTCTTGTGTAAATATAACTTTGTCTTACAGAAGGAAACACAAACATGAGATTATCGTTAGCGTTTTATTGTGACGGTATGAAATCGCGGAGAACGTTGGATGAATGAATTCGCGCAGAATGCCTTGACGAGCATAGAACAAAAAAAAAAACAAAGCAAAGCATCACACAGAACAAATACCCCGCAAAGTTCAGGGTCCATCAGTCCCGACACCGAACAAACGGTCAAACGAAATGTATCTCCCGGAATGAAAAGAACGAGTTTGCTGAATACGAAGCAATTTAACTACAACGCGCGGGGAAAAAGTGTTCTTTAATCATGATGATCCAACTCAAATAAAAAAAACATGGCGCATGGCAATTGTTAGAAAAATAGGTCACATTTTTATTATAGTGCAGGGCTATTCAATTAAATTTTCATTTGGGCAACATTTCAGAACCAAGATCTTAAGTTGGGCCGCACATTTTCAGCAGTCATTAACAATTCTGACATTTTTCACAAACTAAAACCATTTTTATTTTTTTACCCTTAAAATTGATGACATTTTTAAAAAGATTGAGAATGCATGCAATTTCTCTAAAATGAGGTGGGGTGGAGGAGGAGGCAGTAGCTTGGTCTGTTTCTGATATTCTGGGTGCGTTGAGAAATAGGCTACAATCTGCCACTCTGAAAATGGAATAACACTCCACAGTTCGATAAAGAAGAGCTTGTCATTTTTCTGTGACTAACGAACGGTTTCTGATAGATCAAAATCAACATAAACCAGCAGGTTAAAATAGCGGTTAATGTATCAGTTGCTTGACAAGTAAGGACCATGAACGATTTTGATCGTTTTTGTACCTGCCAATTATGAGCTTTAATTCATAAATCAATCCAGAACTGGTCTATTTCCTAAAAACTTTGTCTAGCAGTTAGCTGACTGACGTCACGCGCTGCTGCTCTCTCCCTTCAGCCGGAGTGGCCGGTGTACGCTCTAAACACGAAAGTGTGATGCTCTGAATAAACGAACGACAATTCTATCAACACGCAGAAAAGTTTTAAAGGAGAGTGTAGTCTACAGAGCTCGGAGTGTCAGTTTACGAACGCACCCTCTGTAAAAGACCCAATTTACGTTCTAGAGGCTCATGAATGGTGTTCAACATTTATTGCTGGAGCGTCGTCCAGGCCGTATGTGCACCACGTATGGGCCACATGTGGCCTGCGGGCCACCTATTGAATAGGCCTGTTATAGTGGGACGAAGAATTAAAGATAATTGAGCATGTAAGCTACCAGTGAGAGCTCCTAGTGAGAGCACTGTGCCTGGTGAGTGGAACAGAGCTTCTCTATTCCAGGACTGATGGAATTTGCGAGGCAGTGTCATATCAGGCTCAGGCTGAAGGTGTTTTGGCATAGGTTAGCAAAATGTTACACAGCGATCACATGATCACATGCATGATTCATGGGTTGCCTACAATGTGTTATTTAAAAACAAAAATGAAGCGATTTTCTTTTGAACATTATGTTAACTATGACAAATTTTATTTTTTGGAAGAGAAAAAAAATGCTTCAGATGAAATATTTTCGCGGACCCCCTGCAGTACTTCCGCGGATCCCCTAGGAGTTGAAAGGGTTGAAGACCCCTGCCCTATTATTTATATCCTAATTGATCATATTATTAATATCCCAATTATATCAGAAATATCCTACTGCTTCATTTAACTCTTGAGCAATTTTTGAGGTGGGTGCAAAAGGCACAGACTTTGAGAAGGATTCTTTAACATCTGGTTGTTGAACTGCAGCACCAGCTTTTTTTTTTTTTAAAGGTGAAAAAGAAAAAAAAAAGCCATATCAAGATTATCTTTGTTTGGAATTACAAATAATCAATGTGCTTTACAGCAGTCTATTTGTCACTCCCTCAATTGTATTTGTGTAGGCAAAATATGCCGAGTAGGCTACCATTATTATCACACCAGAATTATCTTTATTGAGTGTAATTACCAATTCATACCCATTTCTTAATTACTTTTTCCAATTCTCATTTTAACTTCAGTTCATGCTGTCTGTCTATTACAGTTATGTTGTTTTAAGTTCTAGGCAAGGCAAGGCAAGGCAGTTTTATTTATAAAGCGCATTTCATACACAGTGGCAACTCAATGTGCTGTACAGAGACCAAAACAAAATACAATACAAGGCAACAAACGTGTGTGTTAAAAATGAGAATTTAAAAGAAAACTGATAATACAAAGATGAATAAAAGAGGCGGCTTGTGGAGAGAAATATGGTGATGTCACTGTTGTAACAATGAAAAGATTTTTCTGTGCTTGAAGTCTACTTGCTCTATGTTACAGTAGCTTTTTGCTACTAGCGTAGTAGACCTCTAGCTCTGAAAAAAATCTCACCACTGTTAATAAAACGGTGAGATCATCTAATCTCTTTCTTTTTTTTTTGAACACATTATGGGGAAAGGACTGGAAGTCCACTCCAAGAGAGAAAGCTTGGCTAAAGGATACACCAAGTAAATTAGGCAACTAGCCAAATCTATGGTGTTGCAGCAGTAGCCTCAGTAGCCCAAAATTATCTCCAAAGAAGCTAATCTAATGTTACGTCACACAGTCAAACTCTAGATGTAGGTTACTTAAACTCAACTCTCACCGCAGTTAGTATTGAGAATGGCCCGTTTATATAAATATCCCCTTGCAACTTAAAGGCCAACTAAGCAACATTTTTCAGTTAATTAATCTGTTTCATACTGTTTAGGATGCTAAAATGAGTCACTTCACGGTGAACGAACGGTGTAGAATGCGCCACTGTGGCCTATAGCGTTAGATACAGCACTTGCAATGATCAGCAGCGCGGATCGCCCTACATGCAATGCCAATACAGACCTCGGGGTGGGGCTCACGAAAATCATGCTTTCCGCCTTCATCAGAGAGTGACGGGCTAGCGGCTATACAATTACAATGGCAAAAACAGCAGATATGGAGTTTCAATACAATGGAGTCAGCAAGAAAGCAACGAAAGCCTATGTCAGAGCAGGCAAGGATGTTTGTTTAGCTAGGTAGTGATAGCAAAAAATATGCTATAGATTTTAGATCAACGCAGCCAGGTTACCGATGGAGAGTCAAAGTTCAAGGTTTATTGCTTGAACAGACCACACGCACGCAGTGGTTACAATCTGAATCTAACTAGACATCGAATTTGTACTAGGCTAAATATAAGAATCATCAAAGCAGTTCCAACTTCAAAGAACAACAGTCAACACAGGTGGGCGTGGGTTTCTGTCTGTGTGTGGGGGTCCAAGCACGGATCACGATGATCGATTATCTAACCAAATGGGACAGAGCCCCATCTATTACCAATCTAATTGTAAATCAGGTTAACACCTGCACCCACACAGACAGACAGAGTTCACACCTCAAAAGTTGGATACACATTGTCTACAAGAAATACAAATATTATATATAAAATAATTCCTTTCAGTAGCTAGCTCGGTGGCTAAACATTGGTTCGTTGTTTTTAGCTATCTAACGTTAGTTTGCTATTTATCAAACTTGCTTGGTTGAATTCATGTTCGTTAAGCTAAACAAGCTCGATGACTAAACTTTGGTTTGTTGTTTAGCTATCTCATCGTTTGCTATTTGACAAACTTGCTTTGTAATTGAAGTTGATTTACTCAATAGCACACTATTTGGCGAATACTCGGTTTGCAGTGAACTGTGTAACGTTAGTTAGATTATCATTTACCAATGTCCCTACTGTAGAATGCTTCTATTTGTTTCCCTTTACTTTTTCTTTCGACCATACATTGCATGATGGTTGTCTTTTGCTAATCGAGGCCCTGTGTGTTGCTTCTCTCGATTGTAGTTACAAACGACGCAAGTAACCTCCACGCCAAGCAAGGTACGCCCCTCGACCTCTACAGCCACCAGTGTTCAGTATCACGAGGAGTCGGACCGTGAACAGTATGTTTTTCACCCATTGATTTAGTGTGTGTGCAGTTCATTCCTTGTGCCAGTTTGTGATCCTGTAATTTTTTTTGCAGAGCATGCTTGAGCTGTTCCCTATATTCTACTGTACTTTTATGGGGGTGTGGTGTTCTCTCCCCCAGCCCTCTTTTTCTTACTCATTTTTATTATCACTTATCATGTATGCTTCACTCACAGGACCACGTCGGAGTTGCATTCCAAAACCACATCCTCATGTATTCTTCCAAGCACCACGCCTACACAAGATGAGGACACTACTTGCTGCAATAGATTACTACAAACGCAATTGCCGCCTTCCAGAACGCAACTGGGATGGAAAGAAAATGTAGGTTCTACTCCATTGTAAATATCTTTGTAGTAATGCTACTCCATTGTAAATCTCAATGCTGTAGAATTTACAACTCATTGTTTTTGTTGCTCTCTAGTTACAGACGGTCATACTCAAGTCCAAGCACCAGAGCAGCCACCCAGTACAGTAGAACTGGTTAAAATGCATGTCTCTCTTGGAGACGGAGGACCCAGAGGACTAAATTACTACCTGTAAATGATAAAGGTGCCATAAAACAAACTGTAAATAATAAAGTAAACTTTTTTTAAACAATGTTTGTCTTTATTAGTGTATATACACTTTTCAAAGGTACAAAAATAGAACTATTTACAATAAACAATTTCTACCCTAAAGCCTGTAGTATACTGGCCCCTGGGATCAGGAAATTTGTCCCGGATGTGCCACACACAACAACTGCTCTCACCCAGACGTCCATATTGCCAGAACACATACTGGCGGTAGGCTGCATGCCTGAATTGTCTCTGCTCTAGCTCTGGTTCAGGGTTATCCTCCGGTGCAAAGACGTCATTCCACACAGCTCTGGCTAGCCGCAGTGCCTCCACATCCAAAATGTAAATGTGGGGGGGGGGGTGGACATGGAACATAAGGCAACATAAATTATGTGACA
>JAGFZM010005736.1:0-39202 GCA_017657215.1 Limnothrissa miodon
CTCTCTCTCTCTCTCTCTCTCTCTCTCTCTCTGTCTTTCTCTTTGCGCTTCATTAGCTAATGGTACAGCTTTCTTTCCATTCAAGCCAAGGGTTCTTTGAAACAGAGTTCAAAAGCACTGTCGAGTTTTCACAGCATCACACTAAAAGCATATAGTGAAGGCAAGACAGCTGCAAATCCTAATTTTTTCCCCCCAGAGGTATCTTTATTTGCTTGACATTTTTAGGCCAAATGTTCTTATTTTATATCTTGAATTGGCTACAAACACCATTCTTTTTCATGGTAATCAGTAATTCAAAGTATTTAATTAAACATACAGTACATGTTCTGAAATGCACAGATAACTACAGATATTTCTAAAGCCACACACACACACACACACACGTTTTCTATGCAGTTTGGACTGTTTCTGCTGATTTAGCCTTTCGTGACTGTGTGTCTTAGCCTGGCATTTTGCTGAGATTGGTACTGGAAACACACCAGAAGTTCACGAGCCGTGCACAGCCAGTGGTGAGCCATAGTCATTAATATGGGAGAGATGTTCATGTTCAACATTGTGGAACACATGACTAGATTAATCTAGCTTTAGATTTAAAATAATTTAATAATACAGTACTCTAATATGTAACATTTTATTTTGTGTTTTGCGTGTGCCACTAACACATACCTAATTATTGTATTAGTCACTTGTAAGCCATGTGTTAAACAACATCAATCAATTGTTATGGCATGTTCACAGATTTCTTGTTCATAATAAGTTAGGTCTTTATTCTTGATATAATCTTAATAAGGACCTAGTGAACCGGTACTTACTAAGTGCTAGAAGCGAATATGTATAACCTCCTAGTATACTTTTTGAACAAATCCTGAATAGTGAAAGACCAGTATAATAATATGAATGATAAGACAATTCTGCAAAGTCTATATTGCAGAAGGGTCACAGTGCTGTTGTAGTCAGTTACTTTGATTAGAGTAGAAGCTAACTAAACGCTATCTAAAAGCATACATGTGATAAATACACTTCAGTAATGCACCCAGTGTAACGTCTCCATCAGGCACAAATGTACTGTAAGACTCCTAATGGAGTCTTGTTATCTGAAGAGGATCATGTTCAGAATGTTCCTTTCTATGCATCAGATGTTTTTTGCAGTTGGCTCACAGGTGAAGAAAGGTGGGGAACTTGATGCCTTCCCCTTCAGGGTTTCTCACCAGATCAGTGATGGAAGTTGAGGAGCTGGCAAGAGAGTGTTCCGCCGAGGGGATTGGCGTGAGAGAGCGATTGAAAGGGAGAAGAAGGGGACATTTCTCTGGAGAAGGACCTTCCAGAAACACATCGTCTGACCCATCCTCATCACTTACTGAAAGATAAAACAAAGAAAAAAAATCTTCAGTGACTGAAAAAAGGTTCTGCCAGGAAGACAAAAAAAAGTTCTTAAACATTTCTCAGAACAACTATTAAAAAAGCTTCTCAGAGCAGTTGTGTGTGTGTGTGTGTGTGTGTGTGTGTTTACTTTAAAGGAGTTTTTATACAGGATTTTTTAATGTAAAAAGAGAAGGGGTATAATGATGTTCAGACAGACATTTAGAAAGGTTATTTTGGAACGTTTTTTTTTTTTTCTTTTTTTTTTTTACAAAATGTCATTTTAAAACATTATTACAGCATGGGACAGCCATGCATTCAGTGAAGTTTATATTAAATCACTAGTTCAACATGACAGAACGGTGCAACGATATAACATCTTTCTTCATAAAGAAGACTGCAGCCGGCTGCGAGTAGACTATTCAATGAAAGTGTGATGGCAGTAGCAGAGGGCAGCTCAAAGAGATTTTTTTTGTTATAATTGTGTTTATACTATATAATTATACAAATGTATTAAAATATAATGCTTTTGGTATTCTTTTTTTTACAGTGAATTATTGTAGCCTATAAGCTATGTTTATAAGAATAGGTAGCCCCAAAGTAGGATGCTTTTGCCAAACCATGCAATGCTCTTGAAAACAGCAAACATATGGAGAGAGAGTTAGTGAGTTAGTCTGCAATAGTTGAATTTCAGACGAGGATCCATACATCACGCTACTGATACATTTCTAAGATAGAATCCTATTGGTTATTTGAACTGGTCTAATAACATTTTTTTACAGTTTAGAGGCAAAGAGCATAACTGTATGATTATAGCCTAGACATAGTGTCTACACAAAACATCACTGATCAGCAGAGTAGATATTCTAAACAGACAACGCCGGGACTGGTATTTTTCTCTGTCTGTCTCAATTTTTACTCTTTCCCAGAATTATGACAGTTCTCTGGGTAATTGCACAAATCATGTACAATTTCACTATAACTTCTGCAAAAATCTTCTTTCCAATAATCTTGATAGGCTAATCTTATAATGTAAATTAATGTTCAATGCTATTCTATCCTGTTCTGTCAATCACTTGCAACCACACACAATTCTCAGGACAGCCTATTTAGTGACATAACATGGAGGATTGGATATGGGTCAGAAGGATGTCAAGAGAGTTTGATCAAAGTTGAAGCCAGGTAAGGTATAAATTCAATGTTTTTGCTGTCCTTTTTCTGTCCCCTTTGGCAATAATACCAGTTAGCCATTTCCTTTAACATCCCAGAAAATAGAAGAAATTGATCTGAAATTGACCCTTCCTATTCACATAATCTACTCAGGTTGTCCATATACAATATGTGAGTCCTCTCTGGTGCATAGTCCTCTGTAGCTAGACCAAATGGTTTACTTTACCGCTAAAGTCAAGGAACTGAGTTAACCATAGTGAAGGATTGATTTTGTGATCAGCAAGCCATGTTTTTCTATAACTATAAGCCATGTTTTCACTCTAACTAGCAGGCAGGGGGGCATTTTGGTCATTCTAGTCCTCTAACCCAGTGGTTCCCAACCTATGGGTCGCGACCCAAACTATGGGTCGCCAAAGCTCCACGGAGGGTCGCGAAGCCCTCTTGATTTTAAGGGGTTTAATTTTAATACCATATATAGCCCATGTTGAAAAAATGACAAAGCATTTAATTAATATATGCAAAGAAGCAACACAATTTAAGTGCTACATTAAACATTTATTCTGTTTTTGAACTAAGACAAATTGAGGGGGAAAAAAAATGAAATGAGTTTTCGCAGGAAGCGTATCACGTGACTCCTTCTCGTGCGGGGGGTGGGGGGGGGTTTGGGGGGGGTGTCACCAAAGCTTACAATGGTAAAAATATGGGTCCCTGAAGAAAAAGGTTGGGAACCACTGCTCTAACCCACCATGAGTCAAAAACCTCAATTTTCATCCCATCTCATAATTTAACCATGACAAAGATCCAGTAGTATTCAGTAAGTCCACACTTATAAAACTGTGAAAAAAAATATTTTTATAGACAGGTATGCATTAACTTAGGGATAAAGTTAAGGGAAGAACATATTTCAATACTGAAATACGCTGGTGTGTTCCTTTAAAATTTGTATTTAAAATACCAAAGTATTTAAAGCATTTAAAATACCAATGAAATTGCGCTCCTGGGTATCAGAAAGCCATGGAGTCTTTGCAGGTGGGATGAGATCCTGTCGTTCTAAAAATGCGTTTCCTGTATCCAAGTGACAACCGCCATTAAACAGCACCATCCCTTTCAGCTTCTCCAGCAGTCCAGTGACTTGAGCTTGGGACGCTGCGCTCTTGGTTTTATTGTCCAGCGCATGGTACCTGTTCCCGCACCTGTCCAGCAGCTCGTGGAGAGGCTCACCCTCGCTCTCGATGTACTGCTCCATGGTAGTGTCCCCTGCCAGCCAGTCCGCACAGGTGAAGAGGACCAGCGTGTGTGCCCACACCTGCTCACTGCCACATTTATGGAGCAGCTCTAGGTGCTCCAGCACCGACCGCCATTCATCCTCATGGAAGGACGTGTCTGTGCGTACCACCAGCAGCACGGCATGCGGCCCTGGGGGGCAAAGAAAAGCCATGCGCGCCAACTCCTGTCTGGTTTGTGCCAGGGTATCTGCCATGGCTGCAGTCTTCTGCCAGCCGGGCGTGTCAATCACTGTGAACGACTGACCGGCCACTTGGCCATCTCGCCGCACACAGAGATGGGTGGGTTTCATGTCGAAGGCCTCTGCACCCAGGATGGTGTTCCCAGCAGAGCTCTTCCCTGACTGACTGTAACCCACTAGCACAATATTTAGAGTAGAGAGTTGCAGAGTGGAACCTGTAAAACAAAACAATCTGCATTAGCAAAAATCCTTCACACAGAGTCGCAATATAATCATCTCAAAGATAATCGTGCAAATTGTAATTTGTTTACACAAGGATCTTTGAGGCTTTTCGTGGCTTATCTAAGCTCCTGTTTAGCAGTTAGAATTATGTTTGGTAAATAACACAGTTGAAAGGTGAACCACTGAAGTGCTTCAGAGTAGCTGTAGTCATGAGAAACCCATATAATAATAAATAAATGCTAGTATTAGAATTAGAAAGGGGATTTGTTTATGTAGTCATGAGAAACCCATATAATAATAAATAAATGCTAGCATTAGAATTAGAAGAGAGGAGAAAGGAGATTTGTTTACATGGTGGACCAATATAATTGGCTGATTGGCGATTAATGCTGATGAACTCATATTCCCATAAACTCTGGGTCGAGTTCCCCTAAAGAAATGAAATTAGACCTCATACAAATATGGAAGCCACCACACACAAAACATGAAAGTGAATGCATGATCAACTCTGGTGCTCTCAAGAAACTATGTCTTCAGACCGCTAATGACTATAATGTCATAATGATGACTAAAAGTGCACCCAGAGTTACCTACAGTTTCTTACAAAATCTATTTTCAGCACTGAGAGTAGCCTACAACTGCAAGAAAACAAGAATATAAAACAAGCCCCTTCATTTTACTGTTATAGTATCATCCAGCTTATTAGATAACAGTATTTTAGGGTAAGATCACTATTTAGGTAAATGTGAAAACGATAATGAAGTAGCTTAAATAGTCAAAGAATAATCAATATCATGCTGACAATATCACATGCGGAGCCAAATTTAAATCCAGATATCTTGATTAACATTGTTGTTGACAGGCATAGCACCAAAAGAGTGGTATGAGTTCGGAGACACTGTGATAGGACAAACTGAGATGCATTACAGATAGCTCTGCTTACAGGTGGTGCTGTGCAGTCAGCCCGCATAATGCATTCAGGGGGAAAAAACAGCATACAGCTGAATATATGATTTATTCGATTCTGTTAAAGTGGTAAAAATGTAGCCTAGGTTATAGTGCTTTTCTAGGATGCACAGCAATAGCATATGGCTATATCTCCAAACCTGTATTCAAACAATGTCCAGTATATGCATTTAACCTGCACCTTTTTGTGAGAGAACCCATAGCAACAGCATTTCTGTCATCTGTTCAAAATGAGATGTCTTTGCTGTAAAACCAAATTCCTGTGTAATAAGAATCACCTTTAATGAGATTCAACATCCCGCCTGGTCTCTGCTGTTTTTCTCTCAGGACGGCTTTTTTAATCACAGCCAGTTTCCTCTTCTCCAGGCTCCGCGCTCTCGCTCGGTCCAGCTCATAATAGCGGCCAGTCCCCATGGTTATCCCCTCAACCTTCTCCAATAGCTCAGCCACCTGTGGCCCGCCGTTGTTGTTATTATTCAGGACGTGGTACCTGCCCCCACATTTTGCCACGAACAGCTGAAGGGCCTGGCCCTCAGCCTCCACGTACTGCTCGATGCTCACCCCTTCTCCGAGCCAGTCGCCGTGGGTGAAGAGCACAATGGCATGGGCCCAGGCTCTACCGCCAAGGAGAAGATCCACATGCTCCTCCCAGGACTTCAGCTCGTCATCCCCAAAGGAGAAGTCGAGGCGGTGGACCAGGAGAAGGGCGTGAGGTCCTGGGGGGGACAGGGATGGGCCCAGCGCCACTTCCTGCTTTGTCAGCTCGGGGGTGTCCGCTGCCAAGATGCCCCTCCACCAGCCGGGGGTATCCACCACAGTGACCTGCCTCTGCATCACATTTCCCTGTCTCAGCATGCACTGAGTGGTCCTCCGCGGGCCAAACCAGCGCTGGCCCAGGATGGTGTTTCCTGCTGAGCTTTTCCCGGCTCTTCTGCAGCCCACCAATAAAATTCTCAGCTTGAAAAGATGAGGTCTCCGTCCTACTGTAGTAAAACAAAGAGGCAGGTCTTTAATCATCTGTCCATTAGTTTTGCGAAGCACTTCAAATTCACTGAAATGAAAAGCCATCAGCAATTAACGATTAATGCATGTCTCTGTTTTACATTTGCACGTTTGAAATGCTCACTGGCCCTCGAAAACGACCCTTCATGATTGAACTCGGTTCAAACTCGAAGCGACTCACCATTTCTAACTTCCTCTCGCTGCTCCTCCTGTCCTCCCATTCTTCCTTTTCCTCTGACAGCTTTTATGGCTCTCTTCTCTAACAGTTCCTGCCATGGTTTTCCCTCACCCCCATAATGACAGCCATTGTTTCCCGCTATCACTTCATCAATTTTCTCCAGCAGCTTGGCAACCTGAGGATGAGGATCGCCGCCCCTTTTATCGACATTGAAGATGTGACAGCGTCTCTCACATCTCTCGACAAGACAATAATGCTGAGCCTCCCTGTCGGTGCCTATGTGCCGCATAATCACGTCATCCTCTAACTGGTCATTATATGTGAAGAGCACTATGGTGTGGCGCCAGGCTCTTTCACCAAGGAGCCCCATGTGTTCCTCCGCTGCCTGCCTGTGCTTTTCAGTGAAGGGGGAGTCCAGCCGCACCAGCAGCAGAAAGGCGTGAGGACCTGGTGGGCACAGAGCGGCACTGACCTCGATCTCTCCTCGGGTCAGCTCAGGGGTGTCCTTCACGGGGTAGTTCTTCCACCAGCCAGGCACCTCCACTAGGGTGACTAGCCTCCCTGCCACTTCCCCTTCTCTCTGGACACATTGGAGAGTCTGCCTTGGCTGGTAGTCTGTGCCCAAGATGGAGCTAACCACGGAGGACTTTCCTGACCTTCTGTGCCCCAGAAGCACAATCCTGTAATCCAGGCGACACAGCTGGACACCTGCTGGTCAAAACAACAATCTATGGAGGACTATTTACACTTTTTTTTTTTGAAAATTAGTTTTTGCTAATATGTGATAGTCAATAATGTAAACATTAATGATACAGCAAGTAAATAGAATGAAATACACTAGAAAAAAGAATGAATGCAAAATAATTTAAATATTATTAAAGGTGCTCTAAGCGATGTGACACGTTTTTAGGACTAAAACATGTGCTGTTACATACAGCAAACATCTCCTCATAATCTGCTAGCTGCCTGTCCCCTGAACACACTGTAAAAAAACGCGGTCTCTCAATAAACAACAAGGTTCATGAGTCTTTCGGGAGGCATGGGAGGTAGGGGGAGGAGTGAGCTATAACTTATAACGCTTGAACCCTCTCTGGAGCTCCGTTTTGTTTGACAATACTTCGAACGTCAACAAGAAGTGACGTGAAACAGCATCGCTTAGAGCGCCTTTAAGTTATTATTCATATGTCATCTTGATTTAGTTTCTATATGAAAATAGAGATGTTTTTTTTTTACTGGAATACTTGCCATATTAGCTTACTGGACAAAACATGTTAGTATATATTAGTGCTAGAACTTTGATGTGAGCTCTGGTGTTACTGCTGAAGTTGCTTAAGATACAGCTCTTCATGCTGCACCACTGGTTCCTATGCATTTCAAAATAAAGGGCTATCTGGCTGCAAAAGTGCACAGACGACATGAGTCGATTACACACTGCTTCCTCCAAATGATCGTCGTTGCAAGTGTGGGGGATATTTAACCAGGGGTGAGATTGGACGCTTGTCAAAATTTCAGAAATGCTCAGAAACATCTTGCTTTATATAGCCTATAGTGTTAAAATTACCTTCTGATATGATTGACAAAAGACTGGACATGACTCACCAGCCTTTGACCTCATTACTCCAGTTGCCATGCTGCCAACACAAGTCTCCTTATATCTATCCCAGTAATAAAAGGAAAAAGCAATTAGTACATGAACAGGAGGTCCAGGCGTGTAGTCAAAGTTAGTGAAGTGTTTGCAGACTAGTAAATTTATCTTCCTCCGTGTGTATCCGTGTGTGTATGCTTGTGTGAAAGAGAGAAAGAGAGAGAGGGAGAAGGTGACTCCTGTGAGGGGGTAAACACAGGTGTTTACCCACTTCACCTGTGGGCTTGGGGAACAGGCTGGGCAGGTTCTTCGGTCTGCTGGAAGGGGACTGGAAATATCCTCCTACCATCTGCTTCGATATGCTCGCCCTGTACTACATGTAAAGGGGAAGGGGAAAAGAAAGATCTTTTCAGTATGTGTGTACACAGCAAATTGTCATTCCATTTCAGTCTTAAATAATGATAAATTTGACATCAAAAATTGTAATTTTGTCTAATTGTAATAATTAATTTTTATATGTAAAAAAAGTATGGCAAAGGATGGCTAAAAAACACCCGCAAAAGGAGATAATTGGCTTGAAATCAAAATAATGAACTTCATTATTATAGGATATTGGTAGAGAACACTGCATCCAATTTATTGTGGGGTGCTCAATATTGCATGTTGAAGATTATTTCAAAAATAAAACTAACATTAATCTGTGTGCTACTGTGCAAGGTGCAGTCCACAATGATTTTAGAAGTCAATATAAAAGAGAGATGATAAGTCATTAAAACGGATGGAATCCCACTGCATGCTCTCCTACCTCCTATTAATCAGGTTTGAAAGGAGAGAAATAAAGCTATTCAATTGTTGTTCAACAGATGGCAATGACAGCAATTATTAACAACTGAGTGCTATCATTTGACACTTAAAAAACACACAAATGTAACCTCTATTCACTTCTGTGGGCTCACAAAAAGTAAGTGTACTGAAGGAGACCGCAAAAGAAAGCCACAATGAAACTTTCATTTTAAGAACCAAAACCTTTCATAAGAAACGTATATTAATTCTGACCTGTCATCTATTGGAAATGGAAAAGGTTTGTGTGCATACTGCTTTGATACTAGTTTTACATGGTATTTGATGTCACTCATTGAAAGCAAGAGACTTGACACCATGGCCCCCTCTCAGGAGACGACCAGTCTGACGGCTAGATAAATGCACACAGATTGGTTGCATAGCAACAGCACTTGCCATCAGCACCTAAGCAAGCACAGTTTAACATGACATTCTGGCTGTACCACCTTAGTGATGCATATGTTAGACACAGGCCTCAAGCCTTCTAACAAATCAAGTTCCAATCAAGAGTTCCAAAAAAATTATAATAAGATTCTGTGATTTTAGAACAGGTAAGAGGCGCTCTCTTGTCCTGTATCTAAAACCCACCTTGACTTTTTGCTTTGCTTTTGCTAAAATGTTTTTTACTTGTAATTGGTGGCAGGGTTGCATAACACCAAGACAGTCACAAAAAAATCTGCCTTATTCATAAAAAGTCTTTCAAGAAAAAATATATTTCTACAAAGGTGGGTAAACATTGCATAGCTGCGGGTATGGTTACTTTTGAATAACACAATGCTATAGGAAAAAGGGTGTTGTGTTTCACAATGGATTTGAATGTCACACAGGAACTGAATGAATTCAGTGTTCAGTACTGATTGTGTGTGCTGGAGTGCCAACACTGTTTAGGAGGGATACAGATGAAGAGGATAGCACTGTGGTTGACATAAGAAGCTAAAACAAGGATCCTGAACCACAGCACATCCTGTAAACACAAGGGAGGGGATACGTTCAGTAGCAGGTTACTGCCACAAAGAAAGAGAAGTGAGACTTGGATTTGAGTCTGTATACACTTCTGATCTGCTCCTGGACCTTTAACATAATATCTGGATATACAGTATTAGCCCCATGCACAGGACCCGCCAGACACCAGCCCTCTTGGAGTTCTCTTGAAATTAACAGCAAACATTACCTTTGAGGTCTATTTAACGTACATACAATTAAGGAAATGGCTATTGTTCTTTATATTGTGATACTGTTATAATTATGCTCTGTAGAAGACACATAAATTCCATAACCTTGGACATAACACTTTTTTGCACCGAAGCATGTTGCACTTTTCCTATTACAACTTCACCCTCCTACATATTTCGACTCCATTTTCACACTCGAATGATGCTGGCACAAGATTGTTCCCCTTCCCCTTCTATAGTTTCTGTAGTGTATGTATGTGTACTTCATGTCATACCAGAGCGGATAAAAACATCGTTGGAGCCTACACAGCATACCACCTGGGACACCCCAAAGCCCCCCACCCCCAGTACTCAACACTCTGTGGCCAGTGGAGGTAAAACTGCACTCCAGGACAGGTTTAAAAACACAGACTGGAATAGGCCTGCCTCCAAGGGTGCTTGTGGCCCACGCATAAATGTTGACACTTGCACCAACTCAGTACTGGAACACATCAACACCACTATTGATAGTCATCACATAACCCAATCTCTCACTGTTTTTTTGGGAGCAAGTGTTACACTGGGTTAGGCGTGAGCACAGCGAATTTGCACAGTGTGTTTCTCTCGGCAGAGTGACAGCACAACGAACTGAGGGCATAAAACTTGACCCCACCCCCCACCAGAAGTGATGCTGGCTGCCGAGCCAAGTAGGATAACACCTTAAACGCCACACACACAGTCGTGCTTCTTCCTCCTCACAGTGCCATGATAGAAACAACAAACAGGAAACAACAGGGGTGCAATGAGATGGATGGCATCGATGAGTTTTGGGTGGAGTGGGTGGTGGTGAGAATAACAGACGGAGAAGAGGGAGATGCAGGAAGAGATTGGAGAGGGAAGAAAAGTAGGAAAAGGGGGATAATGAAGAGGAGGGAGATAGGCGGGGGGATGAGGATGTGTCTCGGGCTGACATAAAAAATCTGCCGCCGCAACGGGGCAGTGAGGAAATGAGACGATGCTATCAGGCTCCTCGGAGAGACAGAAAGCTACAGCTCACAAACACCCGACCTTCACTGGCAGAGACAAAAAGACACCGGGAAGAGCTATAGGCTCAGCTTGCAGTACCCTCAGGAGAGAGGGGTGTAGGGGTGTGTGTGTGTGTGTGCGGGTGGGTTCTGATAGTAAGAGAAGCTATGTATTTTATGGCTGGCTGGTGCAGAGGAGGTAACGATTTTCAAACACCCAGAAGTTCCTCAGAAGTTATGGTTGCCATGACAGCAGAAGGTCTGGTCTGATACATGCATGGGTGTTTATGTGTGTGTGCTGGGGTTGTTGGATTGCACGTATGAGATAAAGTGCTGTGTTTGCAGTTTTTTTTTTTTTAATGCAGCAGGTATATGTGAGACGGTGTCTCTCTGCTGTCAAAACGTCACTTTTCAGGATAACAGATAGCAATATTACTGTGGTAAATGAGGGTGTATATTCCGACAAGCCACACATGGGCCTGAGCTTGTAATTCCAAGAATATTAAAGGAGAAATCCTGTGTGTAAACAAAAAGGGGCCTAGGGAAAATGAAACAAAGTGAGTTTCTAAGTTTTTGAGCCTATTTTCAGCCCATCTCATTATTCACATAGCCTACAGCATAACACTTAGGAGACTTAAATGAGTCATCACGTGGTCAGCATAAATGGATGGATGCATCTCAGTTCCTGAGCAGATCAGCCTGTGTTGTGTACTCTTTATTAGCTATAATAATGGAGGTAATGTAGAGCACACACAAACTCTCATATATATACATATTATGTATATGTTTAGTACCGTGCCATAAACACCTGATTAAGAAACATGCGTCTTACCATGCTATGCAATGGTGTTAACAACACAAAGATGTTAGTAGACACTTGTTCTTGACTTGCCAAGTGCATCTGTGGGACTTTAGTGGCTTTGTACGTTCTCTCTCCCCTGCTCTCGACTCCGGTTGTGCTCCACAGGCACTCCATCAGACTGCGTCCCTGTCTGACAACAGAGCTGGCATCTGGCCAAGGCCCAACAATATCAATTTCAGCTTTGGGCCAGGACTACACAGGTGCTGACAGGCTGCAGTCGTGCTGATGTGTGCCAGCCAAGCAGAGAAAAAGAAGGCTAGGAGGAATGGGAAAAAAAGGTTGATCTGCTGTGCATGTACCATAAAATGTTGGCAGTCGATAATGGCCTAAGGTGAGTGAGGGATAAGATCCCTCATGTCATGTGATTCAAACATCAGTGAAAATCATTTCACAGGAACACGCAGAATCATTTGTAGCGTCTGATAGGCTCACAAGCCTCCATTGTGAGGGAAAACTTCATTTCAGGACAAGCTGAGGTTAATGTCCTGAAGTTACCGTCACGGTTCATCCCTTCCTGCGTAGCGTGCAAAATGTTGGAACACAGATGCTAGTCTCTCGAGTTTTCTCAGCCATCAGTTTCTTTCTGCCTTATCTCCTTATGTATCGACTCCGGTCTTTTCTTGTTTCAAGCAAACAAGGCGTAATCCTCCGAGCAGTGTGGTGGTGTGTGTGTGTGTGTGTGTGTGCAATGGTGAGGAAATGGGGGGGCTATAAATAATACCGCAGGTTCTATCTTAGTCGATCTGTGAATCACAAAAACCAAACTTCGGTGAGTCAGGTTGCCCGTTGCTTCAAAACAGTCTTGCTAACAGCGTTCCTATCACAGCCACCATCTCTGCAAGCAGAGATGATGAGAGATAGCATGGAGAGCAAGGAAAACGTGTGTGTGTGTGTGTGTGTGTGTGTGTGTATGTGTTTGTGTGTGCTCGTAACCCCGCACCCACCCCCTACTGTTACTCGTTTTGGGTGCAAAGAGGAAGACTAATATGCCATTTCACACTCCTCTGAACTTGTCACCTGCGTCTTCATCTCCAAGTGTTGGTGGGGGCAGAGCAGGCCCTGGATTGAAATGTCAAGAAATGTGCAGTATCCAAAGTCACAGGAAAAAAAGAGAAAATTTCATCAAAACAACCCAGGCAAAAACAAACAAATTAAAGGGAAATTGTGACAGTTAAGTAAACTATTTGCCTGTACAAGGACATGAATACAAAAGATAATTATGTCCCTGCTCAACACTTGACTTAGACATTTTGAAATATTTAACACTATAGCCAGGCATGAAGCCCGTACAGTAGCTTTCAGGTGAAAACAACACAATACAAAAAAGCATTTGGGAAAATGTCAAGTTAGAATGCAAGCAATGTTTCAGTAATGAATAAATAAAAAATAATAATAATAATCGCTCCAGTGTGAAGCTATTATCATAGCCAACTTGAAACAAAACAAAGGACTCTTGATTTTCAAAAGAATGCCCATTTACTCCAATAAAGACAGCACAAAAAGCACTCTGCAGAAAGGAAAAGCTCTTGCTTGAATGGCTAATTAGAGAGGGTTTTATTGCAGCGTCCCTGTCATTAGCGGCGCTTGTGTCCCAAAGTAAAATGGTGTGGGAGAGGAAGGGAAATAAACGAGGGAGAGGGGGCTAGAGAGAGAGAGAGGTTTACTCCTGACAGATCTCTCCCCCCCACAAGACACACACATCATACTTCTGAGAGCAGTGTGCAAGTCCCTTCCAGCAAGAGACAGAGGTATTTATGTCTGCATGTGCACTTATGCACGCTTGCGCGCACACACACACACACACACACACATACACAAAGCATAGTTACATAAGGCCTATAGGAGGAAAATACAAATACACGATTTTTACTGAAGGCATACTAGTCAGACGGATGAATGACAGATGCCAAATAGGCACACAACGACCATACCCACTACACACACACATACAAACAAGTAGGCTAAATATAAGTGTCACGCAAGGCCAAAGAAACTATTACTTTATTGTTGTCAGCGTCTACGCATGGGACAAGTGTGAAACGTAATTTCGATTCCTTTGTATGTCAAATACATGTGAAGTAATTGACAAATAAAACTGACTTTATAATTAAATTAGCCCTTAGAAAATCATACAGATTTTGTGAAGTCATGATCTTCAGGGATGGAAAGGAAACACCACCTTTGATGGAAAAGTTGAATTACAAAGTTTTTATCCTGTTCGTCTGTTTCAGATAATATGCATACATTACACACAGAGTTAAAATGTCACTTTTCATTTTACAGACACATAAAAAATGACACACACACACACACAAAAACAGAAATCACACACACATACACAGTTCTCTGAACATTGTGAACAGGAAAACAGGAGTCAGTGGTAACCTGGTGGAGCCTAGGCAAACAGAAGATGTCAAAGGTCAGTAGATCCTCTTGGAAGGTTTTGCCTGACGGACAGATGTAAAGAAAAGGTATCAGAACCACTGGTCTGGTGTGTACTTTCATCTGGTGTGACAATATTGTACAATCTCTCTGTCAGCTTTCTCTTCTTATGTTTCACCATGGAATCAAACATGGTGACAAAAGTCGATGGGCAAATATGCTGGTGAAAAAGAAATGAAAAGGAAATGAAAAAGATGAAACGTTTTATTTAATTCACAACTTTTCGCGTCGCACCGTTGACTGTCACACATTCCTGACTTCGTCAGAGGTGTCCGCAGGTAAAGTAATGCAGAAAGGCATTTTTTTGGATCTATATATTTTTTCCACACTGGAACTGCCAGTCTGATTGCTACCCTGCACACTGACGAGATACGCCGGTTTCAGAGCGGCAGTCTCCGCGGGTGTTGATGGAATCCACTATGAGGCAAACGTGCATTGTCCGCATTTTGTATTCTTTGATATCCTTGGCACCTTCAGCGGCTATACACCTGCTATCTGATTGGCCCCATGGCAGCAGTCATACACACACACACACACACACACACACACACACACACACACACACACACACACACACACACAGACAGGTGGTTGGGGGAGGGAGGCACTTCAGAATGCCCAAATGACCTCCTGAGAAAAAGAGTTACAAAAGAAAGCCAAACAAAAATGTGAGAATGCGCGTGGGTAGACTGAGAAAAGAAACAGAGGGTGTGATGGAGAGATGCAAAAAGAGCGAACGTTAATGTGACTGAAAAATGGATGCACTGACTTAAATTTAGGTTTCTACCAAAAGCTGTCAGTGCTCCATGGCATTGTCCTCCTCATCACTACTGTGGATGAAGTCATCAGCTATATCATCTACTGGCGGGGCGTCTTCATCCTCCTCATCATCCTCGTCCAGGTTGGCACCAGCAGGTCTCAGCTCAGATAGCAGCTGCTCCAGATGCTCAAGCATGGCAGGGTCATCACAGCGCAGTTTTACATAGAGCTAAGACAGACACACACACACACACACAAAAGAAAATTATATTATCAGTAATCAGTATCCATGTTCTCACATAAACAGATATGAACTCCTATAAACATGCATGAACAACTCTCCAAACAGGCCAGCACTCCATTCCACAGCTATTACTATATTATTACTAAAACCTTTTTGAACAAATGGCTCTTTAGGAGCTCATGTTACCCCTTGCTATTGGGTTACTAAACTAAAGAAAGTGCATTGTCAAAATCAGTTAAAAACTTGCAGCCTTCCATCAATACATTTGTGGCAGAGTCCTATAATTTGTTCTCAATGTTCTTAAGTAGAGCTGTGTGAAAGAACGTCTGTCTAAACTATTCTCATTGGTATGATTTGTATGAAGTATAAAATGGTCCTTCTCTAACTTGGTTGAGCGCGCGCACGCACCCCCCCCCACCCCCCCCCTTAAACTGGCTCCATCACAGTGCCCCCGCCCCCCAAGATTGTCTGAACGTCCCTGTTGAGCAGTACACTTTTAGCGCTATGCCCTTAGCACTAGCATTGTGACCCTCAACTGAAGCATCAACTGAATGTATCAAGTAGCAGAGTTTTGCTGTTTCAAACAACATTCAAAGTCATTACCAAGTTAACACCATAACTGAAGTATTAGGAAAGAAATTTTTATAACTGTTTTAATTTCAGATCTCTCCTTTTAAGAGACTATTAAACTGGGCCACAGTTCTATCAAAGGGATAAAAGGACTACCTGTGCAAACACTCTACACACACACACTCTACATTCACACACAATCCCATGTTCACTGAGGTCATGATGTTTAGAGCATTGCTTCTAATCAACACTCATTATCCTTATGGTGCCTCAATAAATATGCACTCATTAAAATGCCATGAACACACACAAACCCCCACACCCACACACATGCACGGATGCATAAACACAAACAAACAACCACACACACGCCCGCCCGCCCGCCCGCCCACACACACACACACACACACACACACACACACACACACACACAGTTGTCCTACTTCAAAGCCCTGTGTGGCTACACTGAAATGTTTTATATCTAATGATGTGTGATGATTAGTGAGAATAATTAAAAGGCAGAGCCCACATAAAATGCCTCCCTCACCCAAAAACATAGTGTATGTGTGTTTGTGTGTGTACATGCTGTCTGAAAAGTTTGCCCTGACCTCGTGTCCCCCTTTGTGAACAACAGTTGCACCTGATGACTGAAGTTGAAGCTGTATGGAAGCAGTGCTGAAGAGAAGCAGTTTGCTACTGGATCAGGAATCTCCAGCATGGACATTTTGCCTTCCTGAACTGAACAATGCCTCTGCTCGCTGGGGCCGCTGGACACAGCTGGGACCATACAGTAGGTTTCATGACTGACACAGCTACTTGCCTGTCAGCCTGGAGCTTGTCGTGTCAAAAGTTGAACCATTTGGTTCCTTTGGTTCATTTGCTTGTTATCGCTGGATTGAATTAATTTTTGTCAAACTTAGTTTGGAAGCAAAAATATTTCAAACCTTTATTACTTGATGTGCCAGTAACTCAATTCAGGCTAGTGGTGGATAATGACCCTACTCAGCAATTTTTTTTATATATATTAGGCAACACCAATAAAATTAGTTGGTTCTCCGATTCGCCGCTTGAAAAAAATGCAAAATGAAATAAAAATAAAATTGAATTCGAACTCACACGAACATAAAAAACATGGTGGCTGATAGCTATAATACTGAAAAAAAAAAAACAGCATGCTGCGTTCACCTGATGTCGAAAACCAAATCACTTTCACTTCAGAGCACAAGAGACAAGAGACATAATATGAGGAAAGATGCCAGTGGAACGGGATTCTGCTAGGCCAGTGTTTACAATTATTAGAATATTTGATCAGAAGAGAGCATTGAAATTAAAGAGGATGAGAACTTAGCGCAGTTGTACTCACAGTGCCGAGAGAAGTCTGCTTGAGCAACTCTGTGGAGGTGAGTTTGATATTTCATTGATTGAGAGGCAAAAAAAAACCCCATTCAAAGTGTTTCGCCATCATAATCAATCAATAAATAAATGAATAGCATGTGCCTACACACTCACATCCTCGCGCGCGCGCACACACACACGCTTCTGTTTCTCATGCAAAAAAAATTGTCTCTTTTCTAGATTCACGTGACTGCACGTTGATGAATATTCATCTCCGTTGCGCTGATCACTGAGTTTTAGTCACTATCTAATTGCTATCTGGTGAATCAATGCGATTTTGACGTTCTAATGCCCTGTGATGAACTGTGACAAAATGAGTTTGAACGTAGGCCACAGGAGGTAGTCTACATTATGTCATACCTCAATTCCACAGCCAGCCTGCTTGGTGCTTAGATTCACAAACTCTTAAATAAATGACAAACCGTCAAACCTTTACATAACATAGAATGACAGAATTATGAATTTCTGAACATTACCTAAAACCTGCATGACAAGTGTGCTGTGAGGTGTGAAAGTTAAGTTTAGTTAGTTTTTCCTAACCACATGAGTAAATGTCTTTAATGAACATTAACTGTTAATGTGCTAATTACCTTCAGAACATTTTTTTTATTTTTATTTTGCTCGCTCGCTCCATATTTTTCCTGAAAAAATCTGAGAACCAACTAATTTTATTGGTGTGGCCTTATTGAGTTTGGCCAACTGTACCCAAGTATGCCATCGGGAGCCATATCAGGCACAATGGGGTTCAGTATCTTGCTCAAGGACACTTTGACGAGGCCAGGTGAAACCTGCAACCCTCTAGTTGCCTTAAGGCACCTCTACCATCTGCACCACAGTCCCAAAACTGTAATAACAACAAAATAAATGCTTCACTCTATTACTATTTTCCACGTAAATTTACTACCTTTATTTTCAGTCATTATAAGGCCCATCACCCGCTTTTGTTTTCCAGGACAGTATAGGATATAGTATAGATAGTCTAGGCTAGGCTGTACTTGATGTGATACCTCCAACATGGGGCTTACATCAAGGCAATTTTTTTTTTTTTTTTTTGGAGGCCTCTCACCATTGGAAGCATTTTTTCACAATGACAATGGCCAAACAGGGGCCAACAAGAAACTCAAAAAATGTAAAAAAAAGTTTTTTAAAAAAAAAAAAAAAATGAAAGAAAAAAAAGAAAATAAAAAATAATAAAAAAAAACCCACATGAATTGGTACTCTACAAAGATAGATGCAATGAATCACCAGCTGTATGTATGATGCATCAATAATCATTTACAGCTATTTTTGATAAGTATTAGTCCTGTTCATGTAGGGGTGATGGGTGGGGGCCTAGGGCTCTAAGCGACTACTGCAGATAGATGCTGCGTTGTGAACAAAAGGATTATACTGTGTGTGCTAGCTTGTCAACGTATCATATGTCCTATTGTATACTTGCATATGCATCACAATATTTGTGGAAATATGAACTTGAGACCCATAAACTGTACAGTGTATAGTGTATAAATGGCCTTTATAAATTCTTGTCACACTTTTCTTACCCCTATCCTCCTGTGTGTCTGTGTGTGTATACGTATGTGAACAAAGGTGTCTATGTGTGTACACTTGGAAGGTTATATAGCATGCGTGTCCATGCTTGAGAGAGCATCCTTTCAATTGACCTTGAATCTGGCCTACTTAACAGTGCTCCTAATCAAACTGAAGCACACAGATTCAGACCACTTAAAAAAGTGCTGAATCCCTAATGAAGCTTACTAATCCCACACACTAAATGGAGGCAGTTAAGTGAATCTGTTCCTGCAGTTCCTGCACTACTTCCTTGGCCCCCTTCCCCTCCCCAGAGGCCTGCTTTAATAAAGCATTAGGGCTCCATCAGATCACTGTGCCGTGTCTAGCAGTCTCCTCTGTCTCACTCACCTCCTCTCCTCTATTCCAAACCCACCTAACCACTTGGGACACCCCCACTCCCCACCCTGTTCCTCTGTCTCAGTCCCATTCCACACATGTTCATTTCATCTGTGATTCATGATGGACCAAAAAAAATAAAATAAGGATGAGCACAAATGAAGAAATGAAGGATAGAAAAGACTTAGAGATGGTAAGAGAAAAAAGAAAAGGGAAAAAAGAGCAAAAGCAAGTTTTTTCCCCATTATTTTATCAAAGGCATAATTTTTAACAGCAGAATCAACTCCTTGAAGTTGGACCCCTACCTAAGTAGCAAAGGAAAGAAAAGACAGCATGAAGTGGCTCATGACTCTGCCTTGAGCCTTGAACAATATTTGTTTATGTTGTCAGGGTAAGAGAGACACTGAACCAAAATATTTAATTAAAATATGACCTTGCAAAGATTCAGCTGCAGAACTCATACCAAATAATCTTCTAACCGAGATATTATTCGATTTTGTGGCTTTGCTGGGGTACCTATTTGCTAACCATTTTCTATTTTTCTTCAGCAAATAATATTTAATCATTAAGTTCTATCCTTAATATTGAAAACCTTCCTTTTATATAGTTAAAAAATATAAATATAAACAGGATGTCTAGCTGACTAAAATAGGGCAATTGAAGTGAACAATCTGCACAGCTTTTAAAGAGTCTCGAGGCATGCCGCCTAAACGCACAGAAATACTGTGTCCAAAAACATCTATCTCTCCGACCACTGACACAAGCACTGAACAAGATAAAAGTTAACTTCACTTCTAATAGTCTTTCTTCTTTCACTTTCACCAGTGTCTCTCTCAGTGTGTGTGTGTGTGTTTGCGTGTGTGTGCATCATATCCCTTCTGAATAAATTATGAGTGTTTGGCAAATTAGCTGGGCATTAATAACACAACATAAGCCGACCCTGTACTCAGTGCTGATGGCGGTCCACGCCATTTACATTCCATGCATCTCATTAGCACTCCTCATTAAATATTCAACAAGGATGGCCACAGTCCAGCCAACTGGCACAAAGCACTTTCAGAACTATATTTCGTTGTTGGTCTTTGTGTTTGTGGTCTTCCTGAAACTTCAATTTCAGAGCCTTGATGTATGCAGTGTTTCGTTTTAACAGACACAAGAAATCATAATGGTGGATTACTAAAAAATGTACTTTCAAACACATTCACATTACATTCAAACAGTCTCAATATCTTTGGACTCATTGTGACTTTGGTACTCATTGTAAGCAAAACAGTAATATCCATACAATAATATGTTAATAATATTAGCCCCAGGACAAGATATCAACTGCACCTGCATCCTCCTCTGCCTGGCCATCAGAAACAGTTGCCTGAAGCTACTAAACTTTTTCCCAAGTGTCCACAGAACAGTCTCCTTTTGAAGCTGCAGCCCAAAATAAACTCTATACTAAAACACTGAGATTTTTGTCCACTTTGGTCAAACATATTATGGTATCATACAGGGTTCCTACAAGTTTCTTCAACTTAAATTCAAGTCTTTTTAAGACCTTTTTAAGACCATGTATATAAAAATGTAATACCAATAGCACGGCCTACAGTATGTCATAGACCTACCGGCCAGAAAAAAAATTGTGAATTTGCCTTCATTTATTTCTCAAATAACTGAAAATGTGGAATGTGTGACAAATGATGGATGAATGATTTAACCTCATTGCTCCATAGTAGTGAGTACTCACACTACAACACTGAAGAGCAGACAGACCACAGACAACAAGCCAAACAGAAGCGTGAAATCAAAGAGCGCACTGAGTAAATAAAACACTTTAACCTCTCGTTTTCAAAAATCAAAAAGGGGTGCATATCCATTGCCATAATAATTACAATTAGCAATTTTTGTGCTCGATTTGAATTGGCTGAAAACTGCTTGAAATAAGCTAGGGTAGTGTAGGTTGGTGCTATTGGGTTGTAAGCTAAATTGATTTTGGGATGGTGCGGTAGAATGTGCATCCGCATGTTTGTTCGTTTTGCCGGTCACTTCTTAAAACACTTACAGTAAATAGTGTGGGTTTTTGTCGAATACACAAATGCCGTCATTGTTTTCTAGTGGGTAGCAAAAATGTTGCCTTACTGTTGCCTTAAATGTTTAGGGAGGGTCTCCAATCTGTGGGCTAGTTGCCGTTTCCTCATGTTCTTAACTAGCTCAACTTTTGTAGATGGGCGTCACATGACGCATAATTGAAGGAGGCTTACGGCAAAATGAAATAATTTATTCTTAACTAGTTTTATGTTGAAGGTCTATGTATTTTATAACTGCAACTTCAAATAATGCTAACAATTTAAATCTGTGGTAGCATTGGATCTGAACGGAAAGGATAACTATAGTTTGAATTATGATTCTGCCTTCTCACACCGTGATACAAGTTTGAGTTTCTGAGTTTTGCGATTTTGGTTTAATATAGCATATTGTTAGAGCCCTACCAACACTGTTGTTTTTTTAACATTTGTTATGTTAGCCAGATACTTATTCCAGAATCTTTGGTTCGGTTTGTATTTTGACTCGGGGCTGCATTGCGTTCTCAATTATTGGTTCTGCCACTCTTTCTTTAGGTGACCTTAGGCCATAGGCTAATGGTGGATGACAAATTAAACTTTTGATGAGAAATGCGACACGGACAAGTTACGTAAGTATACTGCACAAATTTTAAGACCCAGGCATAAATAAATTCAAGACTTTTTAAGGTATTATTTCCAAATTCATCAATTCAACGTTTTTAAGACTTTTTAAGACCCCGTGGGAACCCGGATAATTTTATATTATTGTCCTAATAAGGTTTTTTTTGCCCTTGAGTCCGAGTCATATGATTTTGAGCATCTACTCATATCGAGTCCCGATCCGATGCTTCTATAATACATAAAAAAAAGAAAAAGGAAGAGCGAAGAAACAGATCCGGGATGTTCCTTATTTTTTATTTCATAAATATCTTATTTTAACATTCAACAACAGTTATGCTCACAAACTGAGCACTTTGTGTGGTAGCTTGAACAACGTGTAGCCTATTTCCACACAGTGTTGTGTATGCATTGGGCCTACTTGAAATTTTAAGTTCAAGTTATTCATGAACAAAGAACACTACTAAACAGTAAACTTGAAAAAGTGAAAATTTAATATATTGAACTACACTTGAAGACGAACTAACATTAATATATTGATATATTAATATATTGAACTATTGAACTGAATGTATTGAAGCTAAATATATAAGTAGGTTTAAACATGCTCAACAAAATATGTATAGCCTACAAGGGAAGTAAACTGCATTAGGCCTACTAATAGCCACATAATCAGTGGGAGCCCTGTGCTTGTTTCCCTGCAATAAGGCGGCTCCATCTCGGAGTGATTGGAGACAGTGACACTCTCAGTGTGTTTGAAACATCCAGGCGATTGCACAATTTTGTCTTGGTTGTAACCATTGCCGAAAACCTGGCCTCGCACAGGTACGTGGTGGGAAATGGTAGCAACGTTTCACTGCAATCTCAGAATATTCCGCTTTGGTTTTGGCCCAAAAACCTGCCAGAGAGGTTTGCTCAAAAATATTTTTCAGACCACTGTCATTCGCTATCTCGGTCAATTGATCATCTTCCTGCATTGACAACTGATTCTGGATATTGACAAATGGGTTGCGGACCCACTCATTTGTTTGCTGTGGATCTTATGAGGATGGGAAGTAACGCTCAAACTCATTTGAAAGCGCAACAAGATAGGCGTTTGTGTTCTGCGTCCAATAAAGCTGCTCAAATAAACGAGAATTGAGGGTGTGTGCTTTAATGTGGTTGATTACTTCACTCAAGTTTTTTTACGCTCAAAAAAGTCCAGGGGTTTATCTTTAAGTGTGGGATGCTTTGATTCCAGATGTTGAACTAGCCTTGATGGTATCATTGCTTCGTTTGACAACGTATCGCCACTATATCACACATAAAGGAAGTGGTGCATGCGAGTCACCGGTCTCTATGAATCCATATTTTAGAGATTACCACCCTCCCGTGAGTCATCACTGCCTTCAACTGCCTGACCCTGCACCTCTTGCCTCCTGGGTTTTCCTGGGACCTTCTTCCAACGTGATCCGGTGGCACTCCTGAATGGTCCTCAACCCACTCCAAGGTCCATGCCACTGCCTCCCTGCTGAGGGTCACCCCTGCCTTCCACTGCCTGATTCTGTATCTCTGGCTTCCTGGGCGTGCAATGCATGCAAATGTGTGCCATTTATGGGAAGCACATTGAGTTTGCATGCTTTTTTTTTTCTCATCATGTCGCACGGCCCGGTTTGGAAAGTCCCGAGGTTGGTAGGTTCCTATGAAATCCGTTTTATTTTTTCTTAAATTCCACTTTTTCCATTTTTATTTTTTCTGAATTCTGTGTTTTATGTTATAAACATATTTAGTTACCTTAATAAGTGTCTAATTTGGAGTGTATGGGGGAAAAAAGCAAACATTTACCATTTTAATCAATACTTGGCTTTAAAAGTCAATGACAATTTAACACATACAGAAATATATGTTATAGCCACTGTTAACTCAAAAGGGGGAAAAAAGTCCATTACAACTTTTTTCATTATACAGCTCAACTTCATTAACTTAATGGGCTACAACTTAACAGCATTTGCAGAAAAGTTCTTGGCCAGATGCATAATAACTGTTTTGATATAGCTCTGCCTTAAATCTGGCAGTCAATCGCAAAGATTCTAGAGCGCTCCGCTCTAAAATCTTTGGTTAATCGTGTATATCATAACTTTTTAGAAGCTGCTGGTTTTGCAGCAGAGGCTGGCTATGTTTAGACATATCTCTCGCATCTGTGAGGATTGGAAACAAACTAACGTGACAAGATATGGTCTCTAGGCAACCTCAGAGACTCACTGAAATTGAAAGTTGTGACAAAAGTGGGGAGAAACTGTGTTTGTCTTGTAAGTGGGTGATCGCATTTACTTTGAGAACGTGGAAATGCCCGAATTCTGTTCGATTCCGTGTTTATCAGTAAATTCCGTTTTTATGACTAGATTCCGTGATTCCATCCGCGTTTACCGCATTGCGCAAATCATAGGGCCCTAGGTTGGGGACCGCGGCTCTAAGATACATGGTAGAGTTTAGAGATTTTATGATGAACAGTCGAATGGGCATGTACTGTTGAGAGAAGCCAGCAAAGAACCCTCCACAGAGACCGATTAATAACCTACATTTCCAATCTGTATAGTGCAATTTCATTCAATTACGGCTTAATGTGTACTTTCTGTGGGGCCACACACTGAAGATAAAAAAATAAACACATACAGACTTGAAGGACAAACTGTCGTGATTCTATCCATAGCCCTGTAAAAGTCACTGTCAGTAGGAGAGTTCTGTCAGTAGGTATAAACAAAAGGAAATCTGATACACTAACTGAATGGTGTGCAGAAACTCACTTTTAGCAAGTTTATGCCCCAATCAGTTCAACATTAGCTGCTGGTTTGCTATTCAGTCAATGATGAGTAAAATTTTCTCATTGTTTTTCCTATTGACAACAACCACCTTAACAACATGAACATGGTTTGATCCTTTATGTATATAAGTGTGTATGTAATCATGAAAGTCCATACCTTTCTGGCCCTGGTCAGATAGCTTACAGCGGAGTCTCTGAAGCTCTCGCCTTCTTCTGGCTTGTCTTTCTGAAGGTAGCAGACCCAGCCAAGCAGATACCACACCTAGACAACAATCAGAGGGAGGAGAGTGAGTGAGTGAGTGAGAGAGTGTGAGGGGCACGGATGAGATTAGGAAGGTGGGGAATGGGTAATGAAGAGGTTAAATGTGTATGACCTACACACACGCACATGCACACACACACACACATTCGCATACCAAGACATACACACATACATTTGCATTCTGAGCATTGCAGATCACGCTCACACACCCACTTACATGTTCTGACAAACTCCTCCTAAGATGTGATCAATAAGGCAACATTGCACGTGGCCTGTGAAGGTTCAGCGGGGGTTTTAGTTAAATGTCAAGACATGAGAGCTTCTTGGAATCGTATAAAAACTCAGCACAGTATTGAGAGAAATATTTGCAGCATACTACATGTGCAAGGGGATTCATGGGGACCCTAGGGGGCTTTTTGTTTAAACCACTGCTCTAGAAGCTTTGGGAATAATAAGTAAAACCAGCTACCAAATAGGAGCCTTTTCTATTTACCTTTTTCTATTTTCTTTCTATTCACCTTGATCTGGCTATTTATCTTCAGCTATGCGGGACAAGGGACTAACTGATGCTAGCTTCTCAGAGGAAAAGAAAACTCCACTCACTAAGATTACAGTCTTTGTATCGGAAAAGTGAAGAAATTCTCAGAAGCATTCAGAAACCAACCAAACCTTCAACCTTGTGACCCAGGTCCAGGAGCAGTTACTGAGTAGGGGGTATGGAAAATGATTATGTGTGCACAGCAGTGAAATATGAGAGTGTGTGTGTGTGTGAGTAGAAGGTGGGGTGGGGGGGTGTGGGTTGTAAAGTGAAAACGTAAGGGGGGAAGGGGGGGTGGAGGGGAGCAATTTCTTGCCAGTGCAGTACTGTGGGGATCAAAGCAAGCCAACCTTTTCTGGAACGCATGCAGCTGAATGTGAGAATCAATGTCATGTTCAGACTGATAAGATACAATGATCAGAAAAAAGCAGAGTTGGGAGGCGGGCAAAAAACTTTTTGGAGCAGTGGGAACTAACTCTCTCAATCGCGCATGCAAGCATGCACACACACACAACCACACACGTCATGATGATGTCCTGAAAAAATTGGGGGATTGCAAACTTCCAAACAGACTGGTTTCTCATTATTATCACATCCACTCTTACACACTCTAGGCTCCATTCATACACTGCATAAGTGCCGTGTAGCTGTTCCAATTTGGTTGCTGTGCAGTTGCACCTTGTATTTACACCAGAAACATCTTCGGTGTGAAGCAGCTGCCTCCAAGCCATATCTGAGGCTTATGAACACTGCTTATAACTTGCCAGTCTTGTTTAAAAAAAAATTGCACCCCCCGACTCACAACATAGGATACATTTTTGTGTGAATCTGACTGAAGCACACTGGCCAATACGAGCAATAATGTAACACATCCTCACAAGTTATGATAAAGAGTGGACAGATCCATATTGGAAACAACACTGTGACTGAGAATTGGGCATGAGTATGTGAAATGTAGCTTCTTGAAAAATGAAAGATCTATTTAAGTTTTTGTTTTATGGTGCCTGTGAAAATGTATTATCTTTGCTGTATGCAATCGCCAAAGAAAAAAGACAACTGAGAAATTGGGCCAATTCCCCCACTGAATCTTAAATTTTTATTTTGTTTTATGCATAATAACAGGAGGTTAGAGATAAAAAAGTGGCAGTTACAATTTAGGGAAATCCATTATTGTTTTGGTTTCCAGCCCATTTAGAAGAGAAGGACTTGTAAAGTTTGTAGGTTTCACCTGTGTGTGTCAGTAATATTAGATAATGAAGCAGTTATCTGGTTAGGCTGGCATGAATCCACACACATTGCAGGCTTAAAGAAGCCGTATGTAAGATTGTGGCAAAAACTGGTATGGCAATCACTTTCAAATTACTGTCGAGTGGTGTCTCCCCTCCTCTTCCCGTTGACTAGAGGTTGCCAGAAAAGCTCTGAATACCCTGCCAAATGAAGATTTCATGTCCATAAGCTAAATTATGTGAAAGATTACATGGCTGTAGAACTCAAATGAAAAAACAAGTAGCCTACCAAGTAACGTTAGGTCAAGTGCATATCATTGGCTACAGTGTGCTTTTGATTGGTATTGTGGACATCACAAAACGTTATTTTACCGTGGAATTGCGCCTAGAGCTTCCAAATCAGCATAACTTGGCCTACTTCATAGCCTACATTGCCCAAAGATAGTATAGAATAATGGAATACAGTGTTATCACAGTATTTCACGTTTATTTTCAGGTAGCCTAACATTACACTCTCACTTGTTTCAGCCTGAAGCAGACCTCAGTAACAAATAACAACCAACACATTTGCCACAGAATATAACGTGTGCCAAATTAGCCATAACTGCATGCAGAATGTAGGCTAACTAGGGGCTACCACAAGGTTGTTTTTAGTCCTATTAAAAAAAGACAGACTACTAACGTTAGCAGTGTTCATAAAGATCACCTTAGCATGTGTAATCCAAAATATACGCGAAGAACGAATTATTTTACCGTGGTAACTTTAGGCTGTCTCAGATTGACAGAAACAGGCTCTTATAGCCTAGCCTACATCCCAAACAGTTAATTATGTTACATATTTAATTCGATGTCCCAACTCCCCCGTATGCGTTAATGTTACTATGCACATAATAACTTTGTTTGAGTGTAGTTAATATTTGAAATGTCCATTTATAAATACAGGTAAGGCCACACCAATAAAATTAGTTGGTTCTCGGATTTTTTCAGGAAAAATATGGAGCGAGCGAGCGAAATAAAAATAAAAATAAAAAAATGTTCTGAAAGTAAATTAGCACATTCACAGTTAATGTTCATTAAAGACATTTACTGTTAAGGAAAAACTAAATGTGGCCTAATTTATAAACTTAACTTTCACACCTCACAGCACACTTTTTGTCATGCAGGTTTTAGGCAATGTACAAATTCATAATTCTGTCATTCTATGTTATGTAAAGGTTTGACGGTTTGTCATTTATTTAAGAGTTTGAGAATCTAAGCACCAAGCAAGCTGGCTGTGGAATTGAGGTATGACATGTAATGTAGACTACGTCTAGGCTCCTGTAGCCTACGTTCAAACTCATTTTGTCACAGTTCATTAGAACATCAAAATCGCATTGATTCACCAGCAATTAGATAGTGACTAAAACTTTGTGATCAGCGTAACGGAGATGAATATTCATCAACGTGCAGTCACGTGAATCTAGAAAAGAGACATTTTTTTTGCATGAAAAAGAGAAGCGTGTGTGTGTGCGCGCGCAAGGACATGAGTGTGTAGGCACCTGCTATTCATTTATTTATTGATTGATTTTGATGGCGAAACACTTTGAATGTTTTTTTTTCGCCTCTCAATCAATGAAATATCAAACTCACCTCCACACAGTTGCACAAGCAGACTGCTCTCGGCACCGTGAGTACAACTGCGCAAAGTTCTCAAAAGCTCTCTTTAATTTCAATGCACTTGTCAAATGTTTTTCTCTTCCGATCAGATATTCTAACAATTGCAAACACTGGCCTAGCAGGATCCACCGGCATCTTTCCTCATGTCTCTTGCGCTCTGAAGGGAAAGGCGCGATTTGATTGGTTTTCGACGTCACGTGAACGCAGCATGCTTTTTTCAGTATTATAGTTATCTGCCACGGTGTTTTTTTATGTTCGTGTGAGTTCGAATTCAATTTTATTTTTATTTCATTTAGCATTTTTTTCAAGCGGCGAATCCGAGAACCAACTGATTTTATTGGTGTGGCCTAAATTATGATTACCTGTCCAGGAGAAAATTTGCAACATTGGCATCTGTTTTCAAATTATTCTCCACTTTTATCCGTTCATCGTTCAAATGCATCTCCAATGTAAATCCTTTTCTTACACAGACAGTTTGTCACGCCGTAATTCGGATTCATACCGAGGTATTTTAGGTTTCGTACTCAAAATGTAAGACTTTTTAAAAAAATTATTAGCTGCAGATAGTTAGTGCAGAGCAGGTAACTTGGTTGCCGAAACACTACTGACTTTGTGATTGGAAGATAGATAGAGGCGCTTCAGGCCAAAACAAAACATGACAACATAAACATCAGTTGAGGGCTTCAACTCCGCTTTTTAAATGAGAACATCCAGGCTGTACTGGTGCTGTCTGTGATATAAGTTGAAATGAACATGATTTCTTAATGTCTGTTGACATAACAGGACCGTTTTATGATTATTACAATACATTTCTTACATACAGTTCCTTTTATGTTAGCAAAGTGCCTATTTACATTCTCCAAGTAACTAATGGATGTATGCATCATAGACTAAGAAAAAACTTCCAACCAGGCACAATATGTTCATGTGAATAACTGCAATGCAATGCTGACGAGCTACAGAAGCAAATAGAGCCCAGGTCATAATCAGCAGAAAAACTAAGGGCCTTACTCAAGGACTATTTGACTAGGTTGCACAGTATCACTTTGGACTGTTTACAGTCTCCACTAGTTTCATACCATATTTGTAAACATCAGAGAGCAACCTTCAACTAACCTATAGATACACCTTTAAAACTTTGGATTTGACAACGTGTTTAACGCAATTAATTAAAATTCCCTCAGTATTCTCAGAAAATACATAAATGCTAACTTGTAGTTCATGCCAGGCTGCTATGGCATTATTTTATGGACCAAATTGGAACAGAAAAAAACAAAAAACAAACAAAAGGAAATTGCACCAAAGAAATGTCATGAACGCCCACAAAGGAGAATCTTACACAAACGAAATAAAAAACACATTGTTTCAAGGGTACATGTGTGACACACACACACAGGCACACACACAAACACACACACACTCACACGTGCCAGAGTGGGTGGCAGCATTATGCTTGTTGTGTTGTAGACAACTGACATATTGTGATGAGCAGGGCTCCATCTGTCTACTGGCACCCAAGGCTTGTAGGGCAGGTGTGGGAGTTAGTTATGATGATTGATGCGCCATTGCATGATTGTTTTGGTGGGCGTGGGCCACTACGCGCTGTGCTCTGCTCAATCTAACTTCATTTAGTAGGGTCTCATTGTGTTTGAGGAGATGCGGACCTCCCAACAAACACACACAGATTTGATTCCATTACTCTCTACTCCCTGGTTGTGACAAGTTTAAAAGTTAAAAGTTCAGAGCAATACTGGCTGTTCTCAATCTGTCAAAGGTGTCATGTGTCAAGGTGTTTGTTTTGTGTGTGTGTTGACAGAACTATGCCAGTTCCCTGTGCAGATGCTGGATGTTGTACAGCCCTCTGCAGACACATTTCTGCACATCTCAGCACCTTTAAACTCAAAGGCATGCGCGCATACACACACACACCCACACAGCAGGCTAATGACAACTCAAAAAAGGCTCATAAAGACACGAGCAGTAAAGAAACCCTGAAGACGGTAAACAACAGAAGACAGGAGGAGAGGTTGAAAGATTCTGACATAACGTAATAACACATCTTTGTTTTTAAGCAGTACAGTGTGTGTGTGTGTGTGTGTGTGTGTGTGTGTGTGCGTTAGTGTGTGTGTTGGGGGGTGGGGGGGGGGTTGGTTAGGTGTATTTACAGGATTTTCAACAGCACAAATTGTATGTGTGTGCGTGTATGTGCATCTAGCTACGGCTGGTCGGCCAGTGAACGCAGTGATGTTCAAATGTGATGATGTGGCTTGTCGGTATACTCTCACCTGTACCACCTCATCATGTTCCTCCAGTAAGCCCTCCAACACCTCCATCGCCATCTAGTCAACAGGGACATAAAAAGACAGAGTGTCAGAGAGGAGTGTCAGTCGTTCATAAACCCAGGCGCGTAATTTCCACGGGGGTCATGACCCCCCTAATAATCAGATCCAGCCAATATAACCCCCCCAATATAATTCCCAATATAATTCAGTCAGTACAGTTAATAAAATTATGAATTCTTTTTGTTCAATTTTCTTGAATTATTTCAATTATTGTCTGCGGAATACATGTAGTTGCAGCATGTTTAATAACCTTGTAATGTAACCCCCCCTCCCCACACCAAATACTTGGTATTACCCAGCCCGCATAAAAAAAAAAACGTTCACGCTGTTTGTACTTTGAAAGTGCAGTGTCCGGTGCTAACTGAATGCTTGACTGCTTGTCTTCTGAACTGTGGAGACATCAGACATGTAAAGAGGCGGACAGACAACTTTTTTAAATTGTTGATCGAGACCATGCCACCTGCTTGTATAAAGATAAAAAGTCATGACCAAACGGAGGTAAATAAATACCCATATTGTCAAGTTAGCTTATGATTTGTTGACTGCTGGTTTGTTGTTGATTGCCAACTTAGCCTCCTGCAAAGAAAGACCAGAGGCTACCAGTGATGTATGTCAAATGACTGTTCGCCCGCACAAGCCGAACTCCCCTGTTACAGATTTCTAGCAGATGAGACGTGTTGTGAACTTGTCTGCTCCTCTTAAAAAAAAAAAAAAAAAAAAACCTTGCTGATGCTGCATGTCATTCACTCTAACAACCGAGCGTCCAGTGACTGTTCGCCCGCACAAGCCGAACTCCCATGTATAGGCCCATTTATGCTCAACGTAAAATACGGATACGGATACGTGTGGAGTGTTTCAAACGGTCTTTCCGTTGATTTCGTCCGTACTTTGACACAAAATTGGAGGGCTTACGATTACGGACGAAACGGATGAAAACGGAGCAATACTACCAAATATAGAGGGGGCGGTATTGAGTTTACAACCCCAAATTGTCACCAAAGTAACAGAATATTCACAAAAAGTGATCGCTTGAGGGGTTTAACTTGACAGAAGTTAGAGCGGACATCAAAAATAGGCTATTGAAAGTGACACTTATCATCAATCTACTTTATTGGCAAAACTAAACTCTGAAACTCACCATCAAAATGCCGACAATGAATTAGAGGTCTCACATACAATTGACGCTTTTTTGTTTTATTTATTTTTTGTCTTTTGTGGAGCAAATGCAATCAAACCATCGCCATGTTTTATTAATGTCAATTTATTTGCGCTCAGCACTGCCATCTAGAGGAAATATTGTGTTAATGTGCATTCACACATAAAATACGGACGGAGGTATGAAGACATCACCGTGTAGAACGTACGTACAAAATACGGACGTAAATTGCCACACGTTGAGCATAAATGGGCCTTAAGTGTGCCAACGTGATAGCCCAGTAGGTTGTCGGACAGTTTCAAATAGATTGGTAGGCTAGTCTATGACAGAAACATGGTTAGCTGTTCTTTACCTTATATGCTAAAAATTTGTAATACTGAATGTAAAATAATTGCAATGTAAGAAAAAGGAATATTTGCCCTATTTTTTGACGTCTTCCACCATAAGTGTCTGCAAATTTTGAAGTTAACTAGTATGTCCTACATTTAGCTTGTTAATTAGATACAATCTCAGCCTTATAGTGGTCAAAAAACATCCTTCTGTCGGTAAGTTTATGCAACCATTTTTGTGGTCATAAAAGCGCTTACAAACCAACCAAAGTAGTTGGACTTATGAAAAATATTTGCTATATATTTGATTTTTCTAATCTGGCAAAACAACAGTGGAGAGCCGACAAGGAAAAAAATGTTGGTGGTAATCTTGTGTTTAAAACTTATTTATTTATTTAGAGATCTTAACCCCCCCACCCAATGTTCAGCACAAAGTTACGCCCTATTATCTTGACCCCCCCCAATGTTCAGCACAAAGTTACGCCCTTGCATAAACCAACACTGCACGTAATAAAGCACAATACACTGCACACACGGATCTCATCTCAGAGGATGATTATGGAGCAGCCTGCTATGCAATAATTAATTAATAATTAAACAACAAACCAATTCCACAAATGTATGGAATCAAATCAATGTCAAAAAGATTTTGTATTCATAAAAAGATTGTCATTTGTAATATAGTTTTGTAGTATAAAACAATGTATGGCTTGCATACATACATTTGTATGTATTGTACATTAGGCAAATCAGTCCTTGGAAAACAATTTGCATATGTACTTATTCATTAATATTTTCACCTTTATGCAGCTGTGTATTTTATGTATTTCCTATTTTGGATTAAACAGAATATTTTGTCTGACTTGAGAAACCAGTAGGATGGATTAAATAAGGATACAGGGTAATTTATGACCAACATCAATAATTTGCAATCAGCAAGTCAATTGGCTATTCCAGATGTGAGACAGATGAGCCTTCAGTAAGCAAACAAACTGGAAAAATACATAAATTAGCTACAGTACCTAATCTTGTCTAACTTTTTTTTATCCTCCACAAACAGTGCTTCAGTTGTGCTTCCAGTGTGAAGTGGCCCTAACATTGACTCGCCTGCCCTTCGCAGCCTGTGAATTACCCCAATCACCAGTTCTCTGCCCCAGCCATGGAGCCTCTGGGACCTCGTCTATCGCAACAACAGTGAGCGATTAAACTCTCGTAAGCAGAGGGCATGATCAATACATCTGATTGGATTTGGCCCTCACCAATTAGATTAGAAGAGGCTGCTTAAAGCTCATGATGGCCGGTGATTGTCTCCTGATCGATGGCCAAAGACTCTACAATCCCACGTGTGTGGAGCCAGTGTGTGGCCAATATTACAGGAGAAATCCAGTGTGAGTCGATCAATAGTCCTGCTGTTTGATGTTGCTTTGAGTGGCACGTAAAACTATGAGAACAAGAGAAGTTGTAAACCAAATCTGCAAAACAGCAGCTTAGTTTTCCAGTACACCTATCAGTTATCTCTAGTTATCACTCTGAGCTATTTGGTCCACATTGTACCAAATTGCATTGTTTGCATAGCTGCCAATGGGACTTGTCAAACACAACCACTGATTGATTTTTCTGGATTTCTCCTCGACAGCGACACACTATTGTCCCCTAACCCACATTTTCCATGATCAGAATGCCTTCCTTAGTAGATGCACCCACACCATGAAGTCCACCACCACCATCCTGTGGGCATTAATTTGGGGTGAGACGATTACAGATTTTGATGTTGCGTTTATTGCGAGGGAAATAATTGCGATAATGCGATTATTATAAAATTATATATTTTTAAATACACTTTTACAGGGGTCTTCAACCTTTTTCAGCTCAAGGACCCCTTGGTTGTGAGACAGACTGAGCACAGACCCCCACACCTGGCCCACCTCAAATCCTGCCGTCATTTGGACAGTCAGTCATGAGTTCCTACATTCTAAACAGGCAGTATTAAGAGGGGGGTAACTACTGCTTTATACAACTCGTTTCTGATGTTTCTTTACATAATGTTGCATAAATTCGCCCTATAATAGAATGAATGTAACAAGGGTTAACTAAGCTGGATATATTCAGCTAAATTCAGGCAAAGCTTCATTAGCTCAAACTGATACAGACGGAAAGCTTCTTCCTCTTGTGTAAATATAACTTTGTCTTACAGAAGGAAACACAAACATGAGATTATCGTTAGCGTTTTATTGTGACGGTATGAAATCGCGGAGAACGTTGGATGAATGAATTCGCGCAGAATGCCTTGACGAGCATAGAACAAAAAAAAAAACAAAGCAAAGCATCACACAGAACAAATACCCCGCAAAGTTCAGGGTCCATCAGTCCCGACACCGAACAAACGGTCAAACGAAATGTATCTCCCGGAATGAAAAGAACGAGTTTGCTGAATACGAAGCAATTTAACTACAACGCGCGGGGAAAAAGTGTTCTTTAATCATGATGATCCAACTCAAATAAAAAAAACATGGCGCATGGCAATTGTTAGAAAAATAGGTCACATTTTTATTATAGTGCAGGGCTATTCAATTAAATTTTCATTTGGGCAACATTTCAGAACCAAGATCTTAAGTTGGGCCGCACATTTTCAGCAGTCATTAACAATTCTGACATTTTTCACAAACTAAAACCATTTTTATTTTTTTACCCTTAAAATTGATGACATTTTTAAAAAGATTGAGAATGCATGCAATTTCTCTAAAATGAGGTGGGGTGGAGGAGGAGGCAGTAGCTTGGTCTGTTTCTGATATTCTGGGTGCGTTGAGAAATAGGCTACAATCTGCCACTCTGAAAATGGAATAACACTCCACAGTTCGATAAAGAAGAGCTTGTCATTTTTCTGTGACTAACGAACGGTTTCTGATAGATCAAAATCAACATAAACCAGCAGGTTAAAATAGCGGTTAATGTATCAGTTGCTTGACAAGTAAGGACCATGAACGATTTTGATCGTTTTTGTACCTGCCAATTATGAGCTTTAATTCATAAATCAATCCAGAACTGGTCTATTTCCTAAAAACTTTGTCTAGCAGTTAGCTGACTGACGTCACGCGCTGCTGCTCTCTCCCTTCAGCCGGAGTGGCCGGTGTACGCTCTAAAAACGAAAGTGTGATGCTCTGAATAAACGAACGACAATTCTATCAACACGCAGAAAAGTTTTAAAGGAGAGTGTAGTCTACAGAGCTCGGAGTGTCAGTTTACGAACGCACCCTCTGTAAAAGACCCAATTTACGTTCTAGAGGCTCATGAATGGTGTTCAACATTTATTGCTGGAGCGTCGTCCAGGCCGTATGTGCACCACGTATGGGCCACATGTGGCCTGCGGGCCACCTATTGAATAGGCCTGTTATAGTGGGACGAAGAATTAAAGATAATTGAGCATGTAAGCTACCAGTGAGAGCTCCTAGTGAGAGCACTGTGCCTGGTGAGTGGAACAGAGCTTCTCTATTCCAGGACTGATGGAATTTGCGAGGCAGTGTCATATCAGGCTCAGGCTGAAGGTGTTTTGGCATAGGTTAGCAAAATGTTACACAGCGATCACATGATCACATGCATGATTCATGGGTTGCCTACAATGTGTTATTTAAAAACAAAAATGAAGCGATTTTCTTTTGAACATTATGTTAACTATGACAAATTTTATTTTTTGGAAGAGAAAAAAAATGCTTCAGATGAAATATTTTCGCGGACCCCCTGCAGTACTTCCGCGGATCCCCTAGGAGTTGAAAGGGTTGAAGACCCCTGCCCTATTATTTATATCCTAATTGATCATATTATTAATATCCCAATTATATCAGAAATATCCTACTGCTTCATTTAACTCTTGAGCAATTTTTGAGGTGGGTGCAAAAGGCACAGACTTTGAGAAGGATTCTTTAACATCTGGTTGTTGAACTGCAGCACCAGCTTTTTTTTTTTTTAAAGGTGAAAAAGAAAAAAAAAAGCCATATCAAGATTATCTTTGTTTGGAATTACAAATAATCAATGTGCTTTACAGCAGTCTATTTGTCACTCCCTCAATTGTATTTGTGTAGGCAAAATATGCCGAGTAGGCTACCATTATTATCACACCAGAATTATCTTTATTGAGTGTAATTACCAATTCATACCCATTTCTTAATTACTTTTTCCAATTCTCATTTTAACTTCAGTTCATGCTGTCTGTCTATTACAGTTATGTTGTTTTAAGTTCTAGGCAAGGCAAGGCAAGGCAGTTTTATTTATAAAGCGCATTTCATACACAGTGGCAACTCAATGTGCTGTACAGAGACCAAAACAAAATACAATACAAGGCAACAAACGTGTGTGTTAAAAATGAGAATTTAAAAGAAAATTGATAATACAAAGATGAATAAAAGAGGCGGCTTGTGGAGAGAAATATGGTGATGTCACTGTTGTAACAATGAAAAGATTTTTCTGTGCTTGAAGTCTACTTGCTCTATGTTACAGTAGCTTTTTGCTACTAGCGTAGTAGACCTCTAGCTCTGAAAAAAATCTCACCACTGTTAATAAAACGGTGAGATCATCTAATCTCTTTCTTTTTTTTTTGAACACATTATGGGGAAAGGACTGGAAGTCCACTCCAAGAGAGAAAGCTAGGCTAAAGGATACACCAAGTAAATTAGGCAACTAGCCAAATCTATGGTGTTGCAGCAGTAGCCTCAGTAGCCCAAAATTATCTCCAAAGAAGCTAATCTAATGTTACGTCACACAGTCAAACTCTAGATGTAGGTTACTTAAACTCAACTCTCACCGCAGTTAGTATTGAGAATGGCCCGTTTATATAAATATCCCCTTGCAACTTAAAGGCCAACTAAGCAACATTTTTCAGTTAATTAATCTATTTCATACTGTTTAGGATGCTAAAATGAGTCACTTCACGGTGAACGAACGGTGTAGAATGCGCCACTGTGGCCTATAGCGTTAGATACAGCACTTGCAATGATCAGCAGTGCGGATCGCCCTACATGCAATGCCAATACAGACCTCGGGGTGGGGCTCACGAAAATCATGCTTTCCGCCTTCATCAGAGAGCGACGGGCTAGCGGCTATACAATTACAATGGCAAAAACAGCAGATATGGAGTTTCAATACAATGGAGTCAGCAAGAAAGCAACGAAAGCCTATGTCAGAGCAGGCAAGGATGTTTGTTTAGCTAGGTAGTGATAGCAAAAAATATGCTATAGATTTTAGATCAACGCAGCCAGGTTACCGATGGAGAGTCAAAGTTCAAGGTTTATTGCTTGAACAGACCACACGCACGCAGTGGTTACAATCTGAATCTAACTAGACATCGAATTTGTACTAGGCTAAATATAAGAATCATCAAAGCAGTTCCAACTTCAAAGAACAACAGTCAACACAGGTGGGCGTGGGTTTCTGTCTGTGTGTGGGGGTCCAAGCACGGATCACGATGATCGATTATCTAACCAAATGGGACAGAGCCCCATCTATTACCAATCTAATTGTAAATCAGGTTAACACCTGCACCCACACAGACAGACAGAGTTCACACCTCAAAAGTTGGATACACATTGTCTACAAGAAATACAAATATTATATATAAAATAATTCCTTTCAGTAGCTAGCTCGGTGGCTAAACATTGGTTCGTTGTTTTTAGCTATCTAACGTTAGTTTGCTATTTATCAAACTTGCTTGGTTGAATTCATGTTCGTTAAGCTAAACAAGCTCGATGACTAAACTTTGGTTTGTTGTTTAGCTATCTCATCGTTTGCTATTTGACAAACTTGCTTTGTAATTGAAGTTGATTTACTCAATAGCACACTATTTGGCGAATACTCGGTTTGCAGTGAACTGTGTAACGTTAGTTAGATTATCATTTACCAATGTCCCTACTGTAGAATGCTTCTATTTGTTTCCCTTTACTTTTTCTTTCGACCATACATTGCATGATGGTTGTCTTTTGCTAATCGAGGCCCTGTGTGTTGCTTCTCTCGATTGTAGTTACAAACGACGCAAGTAACCTCCACGCCAAGCAAGGTACGCCCCTCGACCTCTACAGCCACCAGTGTTCAGTATCACGAGGAGTCGGACCGTGAACAGTATGTTTTTCACCCATTGATTTAGTGTGTGTGCAGTTCATTCCTTGTGCCAGTTTGTGATCCTGTAATTTTTTTTGCAGAGCATGCTTGAGCTGTTCCCTATATTCTACTGTACTTTTATGGGGGTGTGGTGTTCTCTCCCCCAGCCCTCTTTTTCTTACTCATTTTTATTATCACTTATCATGTATGCTTCACTCACAGGACCACGTCGGAGTTGCATTCCAAAACCACATCCTCATGTATTCTTCCAAGCACCACGCCTACACAAGATGAGGACACTACTTGCTGCAATAGATTACTACAAACGCAATTGCCGCCTTCCAGAACGCAACTGGGATGGAAAGAAAATGTAGGTTCTACTCCATTGTAAATATCTTTGTAGTAATGCTACTCCATTGTAAATCTCAATGCTGTAGAATTTACAACTCATTGTTTTTGTTGCTCTCTAGTTACAGACGGTCATACTCAAGTCCAAGCACCAGAGCAGCCACCCAGTACAGTAGAACTGGTTAAAATGCATGTCTCTCTTGGAGACGGAGGACCCAGAGGACTAAATTACTACCTGTAAATGATAAAGGTGCCATAAAACAAACTGTAAATAATAAAGTAAACTTTTTTTAAACAATGTTTGTCTTTATTAGTGTATATACACTTTTCAAAGGTACAAAAATAGAACTATTTACAATAAACAATTTCTACCCTAAAGCCTGTAGTATACTGGCCCCTGGGATCAGGAAATTTGTCCCGGATGTGCCACACACAACAACTGCTCTCACCCAGACGTCCATATTGCCAGAACACATACTGGCGGTAGGCTGCATGCCTGAATTGTCTCTGCTCTAGCTCTGGTTCAGGGTTATCCTCCGGTGCAAAGACGTCATTCCACACAGCTCTGGCTAGCCGCAGTGCCTCCACATCCAAAATGTAAATGTGGGGGGGGGGTGGACATGGAACATAAGGCAACATAAATTATGTGACA
>JAGFZM010005737.1:0-22617 GCA_017657215.1 Limnothrissa miodon
CTGTGGCTCTCTCGCTCCCTGGCCTGGATGAATGGAGCCGGAGGGCCGCAAGTGGGAGGCGCTCACAGGTAGTGGGGAGGGGGGAGGATCCTCTGAGATATAACCCCCCCCCCCAAACCCCATGCTTGATTGCCCCCTTATTGACACGCAGTCCAAGGGTCTGAAAGACGAGCGGAGGACGATGGGGGTTGTAGGGGTGGTGGTGTTGGGTGGGTGGATGGGGGGGTGGGGGTTGTGTGGTGGTCGTAGGGGTGGTGGTGTTGGGTGGGTGGATGGGGGGTGGGGGTTGTGTGGTGGTGGTGGTTCAACCCCACCCCCCTGTAGTCCCACCAAACCTAATTTGTCCTCTTCAGTTGAAGTTTCACAGTATATTAGTTTGTCCACATGATAGACCTCACAATGATGTAGCCTATTCGCTCTCACACACACACACAGACAGACACACACATACACACACACAATGAAACACACACACACACACACACACATTAAAACACACATACTGTGAACACACAGGAGCATACAAAGCTCATATTGTAACCTTTACAGTCCTATGTCCATGGTAAATTCTATTCAATAGACGGAAAACGACTTCATCATTCCCCAGCAAACCATTTAGCATAAATAAACAACTCAGACTTCAGTCAATCACCCGGTGAAAAGAGAGAAGGAAGCCCACCATGTAGACCGCCTGAATTCCTTCCACTTCATTGTAAGCAGTCTTCCTACATTAAAACGCATTCCCACCTTTTTTTTTCAAGTGAAGTGCTGACCCCAGTGCAGCGTGGCTAACCATTAGCCTGGGAATGAACAGAGCCTGTTAGAGCCTACCACTGATCCCTCCATCCGCCAGTGCCAAGAGTGATGATGGTTTCAGTGGGAGATCCATCCTTTCCCTAGCCAGTTACTTACTGGGGTTCCTGCACTCATTAACAACTGTATCAGCGTGGCCTGAACAACAGCGTGCTAGCAGGAAGAGGGATGCTAAATAGAGGCAAGCTGTGAGGGGTAATGCGCTAACCGCGGTCAATTGTTTTGTTGCAGATGTATACAGAATGTTATCCAGGCTGCTGACTGGTGGGGAGCTGATTGGTTTGACTGACAGAGAGCTGTTGTTGGTTTGTTGTGAAAATGTCCTCACTAATAATAAATTAAATTTTGAATTCACCATAATCCAGATTACTTTCTCTTTTTTTTTGCTTATGTTAAATACAGACTTTGTGAATTGTGGAGGTTATACGGCTTTTAGTTATTGTTCATAATTTTCATGTTTCCTTTGCTTTTACTGTTTCAGCCCCTTTCAGCCTCTTATTTCCCAAACCTTTTGTAATCAGGAGGGACTTTTGGGGTTTTGCTGTATTCACACGGACTGTGCGGACTGCACAGAGAGACAAACCGCTGTCCCTCTAGGTCCCTATAGACCTGTGACCATTCAAAGCAATTAGAGAAAGCAATTGATGTTATATTTCAGCAGGTAAGTTCGACATTAAGACATGACTAATCAATAACGCAGCACAGGTCTCCTGTCTGCATCTCATTATACTTTGTTTCATATTCCCCAGTAAGAAAAGAAAAACAGCTAAGTTATCAGAAACATAACCTGGCTCTCTGTCCTATGTATGTGATGTCAGAAAATTACATTTTATCATATGCTGTCAATTCATCGCTAATGTAGAATTATCTTTACTGCCAGGACATGTATTACTGTAAAGGATACATTTGTTTAATGAAATGTTGACCATGTTGAATGACATGCCATGACATTAGACAGTGCTCAAGTAATTGTGTGATTTTTTTTCCTCTAACGAAATGTGTATTAGGCAATAAGAGGATCCTTTTCAAACCAGATTGCATATTATTCTCTTTTTAAATTGATTTTCAATGACTCTCCCGGTCTGTAAAAGGGATTTTGGCCTCCTCAGCACAAATGCCTGGAACAGAGCTTAGCTTTCCCTGAAAGGTCTTAATTAAACCTCAACCTACCACTCATCACCCACTTCTCCAGATTCCCCTTCTGTCGCACCTTCAGCAGCCTGTCTGTCTGTGTGTGTGTGTGTGTGTGTGTGTGTGTGTGGTGGGGCATTATTGACATGCACTCTTCGGCTGCCACTTGTTTCACACTTGTCAATGGAGTATCTCCATTAGATACAAAGATGTGGCCCTTGGAAAAGAAGCAAAGGCTCAAATTAAAGCCGTCTCCTCTCGTCCCAATTTGCCCACCTCACTGTCATTATTCCCCCTTTATGAGTTCGCTGACAGGCCTTCCCAAGCTCCCTCTTCACGTCCTGCTGCTTCGTGCTAATTAACGGCATCTCTTTGTTAGCGGACCGTGTGTGTTCAGGGGGCCAAAGGCCTTCGAGGGCTCTCCATCAGATTCGAAACACTTGCCTTCTGTTCCACGTTCCCCCTGTTCGGAGGGAGAAGCTGCAGTCGGAGAGTTTCTCTCTTCTCTCTCGCCTCTTTTTCCTTTGCTGTGTTTTCTTTCATTGGCATTCAAATAAGCTCCAGGCCTTCATCCCAAATTCATGAGAAAGCCATTCAAATTGATATGTTTTAGCAAAAAAGGGAGCAATAATATTCAACTAGATAAGAAGAGTATTTTTTGTAAATCTTGTAAATAAACACAAAAGGATATGTATAGGACACAGAGGAAAAACCATCAGAGATAGATAGATAGATAGATAGATAGATAGACAGATAAATAGATAGATAGATAGATAGATAGACTTTATGTATTTAGTAGAACTTTTAGGAAATTAACACAATTAACGAAATAATCAATTTTCTGAGTTTGCTACATTTGAAGGTAATGTAACTTGTCCAGATATATGTTGGGTTGTGAAGTAACCGATTTTAATCCCACCTTGGGAACATGTTCCCACATCCCAAACAACATGGTGACCTCATCAGACCGGAGTCACTCTCATACATCCCAGCGCAAAGCCTGGAAAGCAACAGTTTCTTCATCCTGTGTGTGTGTGTGTGTGTGTGTGTGTTTGTGTGTGTCATCCCTGTTTGCAGAGGATGTGTAATATGTGATAGCTCACGCTTCTCTCTTGTGGCTGAGAAAGAGGAATATGTAAATGTGTGAGACTCTGAGTGCTGATCTTTGTGTTTGCTTTCATTAAACTGCTCAAAAGGACACAGAGAGAGAGAGAGAGAGAGAGAGAGAGAGGGCTGAGGGCGTGTGTCACGTTGGGCTGGGTGGCTGAGAGAGACTCACATACAACTGTGAAGTGAACAGTGTGTATGTGTGTTTATATGTGTGTGTGTGTGTTTTTGTGTGTGTGTGTGTGTGTATGTGGGTTGTCTGTGTGCGTCTGTGTGTTTTAGAGGTTGCCAATCCGCTAAGCAAACGCAGAGAGATCACACAAAGGCACAAGGAGAATTACAGAATAATTACACATACGCTCTGATGAACCGCCATTCAGCCAGGCTGGACAATATTTCAGGGATTAGATGCATCGCCGCGGCGGCCATCGCAGGAGAAGCCCAGGGGCTCATGGGTACATTCACATGCAAAAGGGGGCGCATTTGGAACGCTGGCCCCCAGTCACACATCAATGGCGCAAATTTGGTAGCGGGACAATAATTTGGCGGCACTTTGAATGCTCCAATCTGACCCGGGATTTAAGGCGACCTGACAAAAGGAGCAGACTGTTGCGGTGTTGATGGCTCTGAGCTGAGAGATTGGGAATAATCATCCAAATCCCACTGAACAAGGGCCTTTCTTGCATTGCCTTGCAAGCCAGATGGTCTGAAGATACATTGATGTTTCACATTTATGCATAAGTTCTTCAGAAGGCTGTTTCATTTTCGAATGGCCTAAGCCAGCACTGAATTTAGTTTATGTAAATGTACATGTAATGTTTATTGATGTGGTCTGTAACATTTTTTTATTGCCACAGAAATATTACAACTATTACAATAATTTAATCACTTCAACTGCATAAATTATATCAGTATAGAATGTTTGTTTTGATTTGTGACCAAAATCTTACAAAAATAATGTAACTTCTGATAATCCAAAAAGAACATCTATATCTATTAAACTACAACAACAATAACATGTTTTACAAGAATAAGTTTGTCTGAGAGAATTATTCTAAACAAACATATCCATTGGTGTCACACATTGTAAAAAATATTACTCTGTTTGTTATCCAGATTGTGAAACAGTGCTCCGTTGTCCATCAATCTGGCACGATACTGCTCTCGCCCTCACTTGCCTTTGTCTGGACTAGGACTAGGCTCCATGAAATCCTGTGTCTCTGCCTTTTTACACATGCCAGTGGGAAAGTATTTAGAGGGAAGTACGAGCCAAAAAATAAAGTCTGTTCCAGTGACAGTCGCACCGTGACCAGAAAAACAGACACATGGGGTGCTGGAGACGATAAAGAGTGGGGCAGGCATGGGAAGGCACAAACACACTCTCTGATACAGACCGTTCTTGTAGTGTGTGTGTGTGTGTGTATGTGTGTGTATGTGTGCCTGTGTGTGTGTGTTCAGTTTTTTTTGTTCATATAAAAAAAAGTTTCTGATAACTAATCCCCAACAGACTCCCCAGAATGTGTTGTAGTCCGGCAGTGGTCATGAAAATTATGAGAAATAAATGAAAAGAATTCTTGTTCATTCAGGCGTCAATTCATTCATGACTAATTCATATGAGTGATTCAAAAAGGATGACTTCAAATCTCAATACAAAAGTGAAAGCAAGAGAGTGAGAGGGGGAAAAAATGAAAGGAGGGCCGGGTAGCAGAGAGGAAAGTGAGAGAATAGGCTGGGGATAGGTGGTGAAAGAGATATAGAATGGAGAAAGAAAGACAATAAAAACAAACAAATGAAAGAAGTGGTGAGAGGGGCCTTGTTTGGAGAAAGAGAAAGGGGGACAAGACAAGAGAGCAAAAGGAAGACAGAAAGAAAGGAAAAAAGAGACGGAAAAAGAAAGAGAGAAAAGCCAGCGAGCGAGAGGCGAGGGACTTCAGACAGAGGATCTCATCATTCATCGGCAGTCAGCTAGGGACAGAGCGCAGGGCTGCAGAAAAGGAGCTTCTTCACTCATGACTGGCTTTTGTGCAAAGGCTTCCAGTCCGAGCGGCCCTTTTACTCGCCTTTACAAAATGCCTATAAATCTTCAAGAGGGACGTGGAGGGAGACTCGCACGCACAATAACACTCACGGCCACTTGAGGCTGCACGGTTCCGGGCCATCACTGAACCGTGACCCGCATCGTTACGGACTTCCTCAGACATGTCCGACAACTGACTGCTAACTTCTTTGAAACTTTAAAAACATAAAAACACTGCAGATTTAGTTCAGTGTGATTGATAGGACCATGAGCAGCATTGAGCTACACAAACCTGCCTGTGAGCAGTGGCAGCAGGAGGTGACTGTGAACCAAAGGGCTGTTCTGGAGCAGCTCTATCAAGCCAAGCGTGGACATGCAACAATAGTCCTCCACTGTTTTCCTCCGTCTCCATCGTCTGACTTTGCAGTGGCTTTCTGCCCTGCCGGGTCTCGCGGCACAAAGACACAGAGACTTTGCCTTTAAGCTCACATCCGGGTTGTGTTGTGTTTGGCCAGTGGCTCTTGCTCGCCATACAAAAAGGTCTGGGCACATTAAGAGTGGCTCGCGTTTGATGTCCTCCAATGCCATTAATTCTACTTCATCAAGCTGAAATGTTCAGTAGCGTGCAAGGGCCACTGGCAGGGGAGCTGTGGTGTTTAGAAGCTTCCAGGCTCCAAAGGAAAAGCGACACTTGAGCAACAGGATCAATTACAGGCTCCATTTGTGCCGATAGCCACGGCGTTCAAACAATCAATGTGCCCCCGAGGGGCTGGCAGCTTTGGTCTCACTGGGGTCCTGGCCAGAGGGGGGGCTGGCCGTGTTGTGCCCGAGTGTAAAGTCAGTCAAGACACATTAGGACGGGTCGCCTCACGGAGAGGCCACCACTGGGATCACTGATGCTGAGGAGATCCTAATGATCAGCATCCTGGATTAAATACGTTGAGCTTCAGAGGCATTAGACACTCAAACGCACACATTCACATCTCTTAGTGTATATTACGGCAGGTATGTGTAGGGTTTTGCAGGATGACCAGATTTCAAAGAGAGGTTAAAGATAGTTTTTACTGCATGTCAATCTTCTAGTGTAAGAAAGTAAAAGTATTGTGCTCTGGTTTCTGAAATAAACAGGTACAAATTGGGGAGAGATCCCCAAATACAGGGTTATCAAGCTTGGCCAAACTATCAAAGCTTTAAACACATGGGTTTATGTCTGCATAAGACACCCATTCACTTTCCATACATTCTATCTGCATTCATTCAAAAAATAATCTTCCATATCTATGAATGACAGTCCATATCAATTAGTGACAGTTTTTGCGTTCCCTGGTGTCTCCACCTACAATAATGAATAAAATCAAACGTCTACTGTTCTGCTGTTCTACTGTTCTGACTTGGCACCGCGCCTGCTAGGTTGAAGAAGTTAAATGTATCTATGTGTGTTCAGCCTTTATTCTCCGAGGCCTCTTTGGCTGTCCTTGAAGCGTGAGACGCCTGTAGCTGACACACCACACTTGTCCTCATAGAGACGGGTCTGTAGGGCTCAAGGAGAGTAAAAAAAAACACACACGCGTTGTTACAAACACACACACACACACACACACATTCATACACAGGGCCTATGAAAAGGCAAGGCTTTCCCGCTGTTATGCTAATGTTTTATTATGCTTGAGTGAGAATCATATGTGAATTAAATAAGGCTTTGGGGGTTTCTTTCTGTTGGAAATCTGTAACATGTGTGACACAGGCTCTTTGCCTGCAAGCGGAGGGCTAGCGTCCGTATTATTTATTTGACGAGACGCAAACTGACATAAGTACCCGGGTTCGCTTCAAATCCGATTACACGCACCCAGAAACGTGTCAGTGGCTGCCAACAAACACTGCTCGGGAGACTCTCCCTGTCCGACCTGAAGCAACACACACACACTCACACACACACACACTCACATACACTTATACACACACAAACAAGCGCACATACACACACACACTCATACAAACACAAACAAACGCACAGACACACACATGCACACTAACACACGCATACACACACACTCAAACAAACACACAGATAAACAAATGCATACTAGCACAAACACGCACACACACAAACAAACACACACGCACACACACAGTAAACAGTGGCTTGATATAAGACTCTTAAACCCTTAAACCACCCTCCTGTTCATGAATTGATTAGAAGCTAATTGCAGCTACACACACATGTAGTGTGTATCAACAAGCACATGTTTTTTCAAACAAAGCAAAAATATGGCCGCAGTTAGAGAATAAATACAAGCTCCAGCAACTACATTTACTGACGTCATGGCAACCAGTCCCCTCCACAATTCTGCTTTCACCTTTGACCTTTACAAGTCTATTTACTTATGTGGCGGTCTCCAGAAGCATGAAATGTGTCAGGTACAGAGAAGCCAGTCTAATCCAGTTTCTCATCTTCATTTCCTGCTTCAGTATGGCTTTACAGCAAGTTTTCACTGTATGTATGGGGCTTTTGTACATTTTTTTTTTTACAAGTCAATATCTAAATTATCATAACACATCAGATTAAGTCAAGTGTTTTTTACTGTCATTTCTGCCCTATACATTTCAGATCACACCAACAAGTCCCCCAGAGATGCTTTGGGAAAAAGTAGGCCTTGTTGTAGTAGATTTTATAGTGGAAGCTCTCAATTGATGTGTGTGTTTCTATGGTAAAGCTGAATACAGGTTGCTGCAGAGTTAGCTAGCATGGACAGCAGTAGCAACCCGTTTGCACTCACTCACTGGGGGCGTAGGCTATTGCATGTGCGAAATCAACAACTGTCCACTATTTTGCTACCATTACATTATTTCTAAAGGGTTTATGGTCTTGTTCGATCCAGGCTTGATTTACTCTCTCCAGATGTCTGGATAGTCTCCTCTTGAGCCTGCCTATGCCCTGCTACTTTGGAGTTGCATGACCTCTTTGGCTATGCAGGGGGGGGGTGTTAGCATAATATGACAGGAGAATAACAACCACCAATATGAAACACACTCTCTCTCTCTCTCTCTCTCACACACACACACACACACACACACACACACACACACTCCCAAAAGACACACACCACACACAGGTCATGGTTTATGACTGACAACCAATAGGTGAATTGAGGATTTAGTCTAAACGGGAAGTTAATCCCCTGGGGCCGGCTGCTTGGAATATCAAAGAACAGGTGCACGCAATTCGCACAGACCAGAAGCTTTGTCCGTAGCGATGTGGGCTTTTTTCTCCATTTGAAAAAGTTGGGGTTATGTTAAATGCAAAGTTAATATCGATTTAATGCTTGTCAGTGGTCTTCTGTATCTAGCTGCATTGCTAATCCGCTCAGTGTGCCTCGCTACTGGGGTAAAACCCCGAAACAGATGCTTCCACGGGTTCACAGACACCCTCAAGGCCAAGCTGCGCAACCTGCAAACCTTCACAGCATAAAGGGCTGTGGAAAATAAGGCCTTATATAAAGAGATGGCTGCAAAAACAGCATTTAGGTCCTGTTAAAATGCAATCAAACGGATTGGCTACTGTGCATGGTTGATCCAATTCATCAAATTCCTACAAATATTTGAGTTTATAAAAGTGAAGTAACCCGTCGGGTCCTTTAGTAAATTTCGGTTTAACCTAGCATATACCTGAATGGAGTACTGTATTGGAGAAAAGTAGCCGGTCGGACAAAAGAACCATGAAAACAGCCGGTCCAATATGTTCATCCATTCTATTCAAACGCTCACTTTCTTTCAGAGGCGTTCTCGTCACCATTAAAAAGTGGCAGAATAATAAACAGTTAACCACCTGTCACAGTCGCCACGCCATAAAAGGATCTAAAAAGACCCCCTCGCGCATTGGTAATATATTTACTCAGCCATTCACTTAACGAGACCGAGATTGGCGTGAAACAATTCTTCGCTTAATCTATTTAGTAAATTGTTTTGAAATGATGGGTCTGCATTAAGTAACCTACTGGTTGTAGTTAAGGACTGCATAATTTCGTTTCCTCGCTCAATGGATGTACAGCGGCGAAGTTATAAAGGTTATTATGACACAAAAGAACTGCAATTAAAACTATAAAACTGTCAAGTATTTTAAACGCACCAACTAGTAGAATATGGTTTCGGTCATTGGGATAATGACAGCAAAGGGAGAAACCCAAAGAGATAATGACAGCAAAGGAGGAAACCCAAAGAGATCCTTTATTGAAAACAGTTGTTTCTACAGTCTCAAAGATTTGAGCGTCTCTGTTGCTCGCGTTCTCTCCCTATCCGAGCTTCTCTGTGTGTGTGTGTGTGTGTGTGTGTGTGTCAGAATACAACTTGAAACCCTGAAGACTCGAGGTCACTTAGTGCCATGCCGATGTGATGAGCGTTCACTCTCTCTTAAAAAGAATGATTTCACGGAGGCGGACAAGTTGGAATTAAACTCGATGCAAGAATAATTTTAACATCTTTCTCAAACAATTATAGGGCCCAATCAAGTTATAGTCGTTTAGAAATAGACATATGCGTGAGGTGGTTTGCAAAGAGGATTTTTAAATAATATCAGCTAGGCTTACTAAAATATAAATGGTATAAAATGGGGAACCAAAACTGTCAATACAGAATGCAAAAAATATCTGAATAAATAATAAATACTTTTCCCAACTTCTTTTCATATTTTAGTCTATTCCAAGATGAAAGGAAAATAGCAATCAAATCGTTGACACGAGGCGCAAAAATCTCCCGTCGTCAAGCGCTTTTCTGAACTTTAAAGACACTAAACTTTTAGACATTGGTGGACACACGCGACGTGTCAACTGAAGGCTGTGAAAAATGTATCGAGGCATTTCAAAGAAAACTGTTGACTTTAGAAATTAAACTGCGCGAAGGTCCAATTGAAATGGAAACGTATGCCGAACAAAAATGGCAAGGGAACGCTGGTCAAGCATCATTAGTCACAGGTCTTAGCTTTCTCTTTTAGACCTCATTCATCGATGACGACAAAAGGCCAGAAGAACAGTACCAGAAATCACCAAGTCTAATCCCTGAAAAAATATTTCAAAATATACATATTTTGCAATATGCCATGTAGACCACTTAATAGACGAGCGCTGATGAAAAAAAAGGTTTCTTTGTGAATAGACGTTTAGGAGAAAAAAAACCTACACTGTGTTATGAATACAGACCGCGATGTTTAATTTATGCAGATTCCCGAAATATTAGGCTATTTATTTTTATCCTAAATTAGCTACAATGGCATGGCATTTTCCCATTGTAGCTTTTTACTCATAGCCTACTCCTCTACTCCTTTTTTCTCACAGAAGAAACAAAACAATTCACTACAATTTCGTTATTTTAATTCAATTTATTTTTTTCATACCCAGGGTTAATAAAAATGCGCAAACTTCTGCTCTGCCCCAGGAGAAAGTGTCCAAGCAGGAAAACGATGACAGAATTCAAACGGAACCCTGGCACGCCCCGGTGTGTGCGCCTTTCAATGTGTCTTTCATATCAGTTTAATGTGAGTTTAAGTGTTCAGTCTTTATGGACGCGTTTTAAATCACAGATGCACTTTTATTCATGCGCTTAAGCCAGCAGAATGAAATCCGTCCATTGAAATAAAGCGAGATTTTTTTTTTCCAGAAACCTTTGTTTAAGAAAAGAAAGAGGAGGGGAACAGCTGAGGGTGACAGTTAGTTCATGGTTAACAGGATAAGGTCTGCGCCGCCAGAACCGCACACTTCTCTTTGCGAATGTGCAGCGGACCTAGAGAAATGAATGAACACTTTTTCAAACTCTGGATATTTAACACATCTGTTAAAAACATCCCAACCGAAAATCCTTTTATAGCATTAATGCATGACGGAGTCCAGATTAAATCTTGCGCGAGCGCATTAAACTGTATATTAAATAAATATATAAATGGTGATCTTGGAATCTGCATAGATTATGTGCATAGATTATCTCAGTAGGATATTGGAGTAGCTATAAACAAAGTTGCTGCGTAAGGCGTCCACCGTTAGAATGTTTTTTTTTAAATAGGTCAAATACATAATACAATATAAATAATTAACCTACAGTCTACATTTTATGACAGTTGCATTTTCAAAGTTTTAAGCACTTGGTATGGAATACTTAAGATACGGTATTAAGTAGTACGTTTGAAACACTCAATTTTAATTTAAAGTTCGCCGTCCATCTCGGATAAGTTAGTGTACACACAGCCCAAACAAGATCCCACACTTTTCTTTACCAGTTAGAGACCGGGATTTTCCCCTCCTCAACAGACGTCAAGCCCCCTATTATTGTAGCCTGGTCTAGTGTTTTCATTTGGCAAAGCCGGCCTTAGATTTCTAAATTTGGGCCAATTAATTATAGCCCTTTAATTAGCCTGTGCGTGCCTGCTCCCAGCCATAATACATCAGAGCATCAATGAAACTTAGTCAATATGCAAAACTGATGACTACGCCTTCTTTGTTGGGCGGGCATTGTCTATTGCGAGCTTATGAAGTCTAATCCAATCATAAATTGCACTCACTAGCCAATCAGAAGCCTCCGTGCACTGCTTGAAAGAACCTCTTGCGGAGGACTTTATTGAGCTGCATTGTTGTGCCTGTCAGCCTAGGACCCAAGTTGTTAGGCCGTCCCATATAAAGCCTCTTTCCACCCAAGAGGGCTCAGATGATCGCCATCAGACTTTCTAATAGGAGCTTAACCGAGAAGAGAGTTTCCTCAGGGCAGCGGAATACTTCACTTTAAGACGCACTTATCCAGGCAGGAAAATGATGATCCCCAGCGTTATCGCCCCACCAGCGATGTACCCGGGTCTTCTGCGACCAACAGCGGCGCTGCATCCGTCATTTCAGGCGACGTTTCCATCGCCCTCCGGCTTCATGGTAGACGACCTCCTGCGCCTTGGCAGACCGACAGCATATTTGAGCCGACCAGTCGCCACACCGAGCAGTTCACCGCCAATTTCTACACCCCACAACATGCCAATGAACCACTGCTTACCGGAGCGCATGACCACCACTGCCTCAAGAACGCACGTTTCCTGCAACCCTAAAACTTCACCCGCCACCAAAGACACAACTTTTCTGAAGTTTGGAGTGAACGCTATTCTTGCACCATCACCTAAGAAAGGTATGTTATATTTCCCAGATCAAACCTATGTTTACCTCATGAAGAATATACATGTGACCAGAATAGAAAATGTAGGCTATAGCCTATTTTGTCAAATGGTATAAATAAAAACAGAGGTTTGAAGTCCCTTTGGAAAATGAGCTGAGCTTCCATAAGCTAAACTTCAGTGAATATTTTAGAAAATGAATTAATGTTGGTTTTTTTTTGCCCCAACAGCATCCTCTCCGCCCTGTGTTCAAAATCTACAACCTAAGCCATTCTCCCTCCCTTATGTTGACGGGTCATTCTACCCCTTCGTCCGGTCATCATACTTCCCAGGTATGTCACATGTTCTTTATTCTCACGTCTTACACTGCTGCACTTTTCTCTGCCCTTCTCTTTAATCGGAAAATATAGTCTACAGAGGTTGGACATAGGCTAGCATTGTCGAGACAAGTCTCGCCAATTCGATGCCCTATTTAGCGCGGGCACTGACTTCTCCTTTGACAGCGCACCCTCTTCCCCCTCTTAAATCTACAAATTAGGCGCAATAGTCACGGTTCAAGCGCAAGGCAGGGCTTCCTCCCTCCTGCACCGAATGCATTTTGGCGTTACAGCAGGTTCTCGGTTTTCCCACAGTGTGAGACCACTCAATCCAATGGCTGCCAACAATGCTTTCAGCACCATGACCAATCTGGCCAGCTCCCTCCGGGGCAAACCACACACAGACCCAGGGAGGATTGACTTTTACCAGGCGGCAGAGGGGCGTTCACCGGTCATGGACTAATTTCTCCATTAGGCACCATTGAGTGTATTCAATATTCTCACAAGACCACATAGAGTGTTTTTGTACCTGTGATGGGTCACCACCAAGGGAACAGTAGCCTAACTTAAGGAAACAGAATGTAGTGTCTTACCTAAAAAAAATCAAACAAACAAAACATTTTGAATGATTACTTAATTTGAATGTTCTTGTATGTGCTCAAAACCATGCATCAAAACATCCTGCCAGTTTATTATAGGCCCAACGTGTCACTAAATGATCTGCAAACACACTTGGTCCTCAAACAGGCTACTCCTTGATTTCTCCTTGAATAGTTGCGATCCATTCATTGAGAGTCTTAGAATAATCTTTTAGAGGTAGACTATAGCGGCTAGTCCATGATTTCATTCAAACAAATGATAATAGAGTTCAGTTCTTTTCATGAGCTTCTCTGAATACTTCAACAAAACAACTTGAGCGCCCTGAATAGCTTTTCGTGTTCATTTAATGAAAATGATTTGGGGGCAAAAAACGGGCCCCCGGTCATCAGTATGCTGGCATGCAGTTGTGTTTAGTTTGAAAGTGTAAATCTCCCTTTGTGGAAATAATATATGGCCTTAGCTGCCTGTCCGGAGTCTTTTCTCCGTCAGTTCATTACTACACAATTACCGTTCACGCTTTATTAACTCCTCTGTCCGTCATTGGGGGGTTCCTAGAAAAGGATACTCTCCCTTTTTACCATACCAATGCGGAGTAGATCCGGGCAATGTGCTAATTAGTCACCTCGTGCCATTTCACAGAAAACAGAGAGCAGTTTCACGACTAAAGGAAAATATTGAATTCTATAATACATACACTTTATGGTCTTCCTCAGTCTCAGGCCTCAGTCCATATACTAGGATGTCTAACTTGGTCGGTGCTAACACCGTTGTTTAATAACGTGTTTTTTCCCTCTTCAGCTTCTTCATCTGTGGTGCCAATCCCAGGGACTTTCGCCTGGCCGTTGGTTGCGAGAGGAAAGCCGAGGAGGGGAATGCTCCGGCGGGCTGTCTTCTCCGACGTGCAGCGCAAGGCCTTGGAGAAAATGTTTCAGAAGCAGAAATATATTAGCAAGCCTGACAGGAAGAAACTCGCTGCAAAACTGGGCCTTAAAGACTCACAGGTAGGAGGAGCGAATTGTAGCGTAATTGGTATCCTGCTCTTAGTAGCCATAAGCTAACTATAGCTTCAACTTAATTTGATTGACATTGACTCATGATATTTAACTCTCATTTTTAGGTTAAAATATGGTTCCAGAACCGGCGTATGAAATGGAGAAATTCAAAGGAGAGAGAACTTCTGTCAGCTGGTGGTTGCAGGGAACAGACTCTCCCCACAAAAACCAATCCTCACCCAGATCTCAGCGATGTGGGCAAAAAGTCCTCAGAGGAAGACGAAGACGAGGAAGAGGACGCGTTCGAAAGAGTCAGCGCACCAGCCTTCTGCAGCTCACCAGCAACACGAGACCTCTCCAGCAGCGTCACATCAAGCCTCTCGTCTCCATCATTATCTAGCAAGCACTCGGACTTTTCAGACTCAGAAGACGAAATTACCGTCTCGTAACTAGTATCCCCGTGGTCTTTACGCCGACCGTTAATAAGCACAAAAGATAAGGCTACTTTTAAGAGGATGTATCCGTTTAATTTAATCGCTTGCATTCAGAGGAATGCATCTCATTGTTCTTTCTCAGTTCTCAGACAGCGGATGTTAATATCAGGATATACTTCTTAAGTCATTTGCTGTGTTGCACAGCTTTTTAAACCTGTACAGTGTTTTGTACAATTATTTTTGTATGGATATTTTATACCAAAATATTGAAATGATCTTTCCATATAGATATAATTTTATATTAAGAAATGTAGACATTTTGTGTATAATTTATATGAATTTATGTTGTATTTACAGCACATATTTGTGTTTATGTTTTGTACAGATACCAAGTAAATATTAGATCAAACAAATCATTTTGTAAAATCTTTGAGAATATATTTGGTTACAAAGTGTTCACATGCACAAACAGTTAATCTTATCAGAAATCCTGATTCCATATTGTTTTATTTTTATAGTTTAATAGTTATATATATTGTGAGAGGTAAAAAACTAGCTATACTATAGTTTTATTGTATCATAATAGTGAAAGGCAATTTAGTTAGAGTTATAGACTTACCATATTACCAAATATATGGATGAGGACCAAGAAGAAAGGGGGACAAGTTTTGACAAGAGAGCCCTTGTTTATTGCTTGGGAAAGGCATGCTTCACTCCTGAACTCCCCTCTCAAAAGAACTATTAAGAGGTGAAATATCAGAATTACAAAACACCCCCTATCAAGAATACATTTATCCCATCACATAGTCACATTTAATTTCCACTAAGAATAAATAATCATTTATTGAATTACAAATAATTTAAGACTGGAACAGAGATCACCCATAGTTCAACCAACTTGCTTCTTTACAGTTTATGGTGAACTCCAAACACCCGGCAGATGAGAAAGACTGTCCATAAAATAATCAGACATATTTTCCAGCTCTTTTACAAACCGCTTGAGATATCATCAAAATTGCTGGTATGCAAATATTTACATGGCTTTATCATACAAGGTTAAGCTGTACAAATGAGGGAAAAATAGCACAGCATCAACAGACTTGTTTACATGGACACATCTCTCAGACCAGCAAACACTCCTTTAATTTTGCACATCCAGACGTCAGATTTTCTCCCCAGGTCACAGAAGAAACATACAGCACACATCTCTTGTGCTTGTATGTGGGAGCTGATGGCGACAACAGACCAGTAGACACAAACTTTTTTCTATATACAAATACACAATGTACATGTTCTTGGCAGTGCTGAAAATGCTTAAAGAACTAATAAAAGAAAAAAAAACAAAGATAAGGATATTTGGCTTCCATTTCAAATCCAAAATGATGTTGCATAGGATTGATAGACTGGGCACACACGCTGAAATGTCACGGAAGCAGGAGGCTGCAAAATGGCAAATTTCATGAATGTCCAAATCATCATATTAACAAGAACTAAAAACAAAAATCCTCCAGAAGAAGAAAGTTCTAGTTGAGGCTCCAACATCTCTCACTTGTCCAATCAACCAATCCTAGTTAAAGCCAAATGACAATGTAGAGCAGCATAAGATCACCAACAGTGATTCCAACACACTTGAAGCTACAGTTAAACTTTCTCCAAAGCAGTTAGGTTTCACCAGATGTATGACAAAGGCCCAAAGGTTGATGAGGTATAAAAAATAACCTTATTAAAAAAGATTCTACCCAGGCATCATTGTTAGCGTAGAAAAGGAGACACGCGTAAGGGCATGACAACCTGACTTAATTTCACTCTCAACACTGACTTTGTCAATCAGTACGAAGGAGTCATGATTTACAGCATTTGAAGCACTTTGATCTCACAAAACTCTCCAACCAACTCAATTTTTTAATTTTTGCTGATACAATTCCACTCCCCTAAACGCGGCATTGGGGTTTGATATGACAAAAGAAGCTACAGTGTACTCCACTAGGTGGCGACGTCAAGCACGCAGTCCAAAGCAAGTAGCTTCATAGAGCCCTATGTTTCAGTAGCAAAAAAAATCCCACCAAAAAGCAGAAACAAAAACAAACAAAAAACAGTAATGCACATCGTACTCAATTAATTACAAAAACGTAAGGCATCTGTTTTTGTCTTTTTCCATAGTCTGATTTCAGCACCAAAAAAGAAACGAGTAAAAGGGAGACGCTTGAGGAAGCTTGTGCTACTGGTAGCCATCAGGTAGCCATCAGGGAGCACAGGAGGTTCTGGTCCAGAAGCACCTTGGCTTTGCAGGGGAGGGACAGATGCACCATAGAGGACGCCACCAGCTACAACCCTGAATGGCTCGGCAGGGCTTTCATTTTCTATGCTTTTCTCTGCTGGAAGGCAAGTTTGTTCAAGGCTTCACTCAATATCAGGCGCTCAGGCATTTAGGGTAAACTTAAGGTAGACAGAAAAAGCACTTCATGTAAGTCACCAGGGCAGGGGGTACAGACAGTGTCTCACGGGACCCAATCTGGACCATCTATCTTTTAGCCAGTGAGACGGTGATGCCCATCCCAAAACTGGCTCATGGCCATGATGACGATCCACCTAAACAGAGTTTTTAATATGTGCTCCATACTGTAACGCTACCACAATTGATTGACTCTGCTGTGCTCCTCACAGGTAAAAACTTGTGCGTTGCTCTTCTACAAGCCTTGAATATGATGTTGGATTGGCGCCACCTGCTGGTGTGATGAAGTGATGTCTCTAGGGAGGGATGGGGATAGTGGTGGTGGGGGCTGGACATGGGAGTGCTGGTTGAGAGAATAGAGAGTGGAGTGAAAGGCTGCTACAAGTAGAGGTGGCACTGTCTCCGTGCAGTTCCACAGATAACCAGCAGAGGGGGCTATTAGCACCAACTGTTCCTCTGGAGAGTAGGCCTACCAATGGGGATGAGTAGGGTTAGTGAGGTAATGGATTCAGACTGAAATACTCCCTCCACAGTGTTAAATGCTTTTGAAGTCTCTTTTTCCAACTCCTGTTTTCACATCCAACAATGGTTGCAAAAAGCTTCTTGATCTAGTCGCAAAAATAGCAGTAGTGCAGTTTGAGATTCCTCTCTTGTCTTGTGTTGTGGTCAGGTCTCTGGTTTTGGGTTCCCAGCACCCAAAGTGTTCGTTCATGACTGAAGTTAAGGTTACAGAGGCGATTTGATTTTGTTGCCTGGCTATAACATAATCAAATAAAACTGGAAATTAGAAACAAACCAAAAATAAAATCATAGAGTAGACTCCAGGGAGGAGTCAAGGATGTCGTCATGGTGACTGTTGCTGTTGGAGTCGCTGTCGTAGCTCTGAGGGCTGGAGCAGTTGGCAGCTTCCTTTAGTCTCATCAGCATGCTCATCTGGAAGAGGAAGAAATATCCACTAAATCTCCTCTCTTGCTGGCACTCAGTTCAACTTTATATATTATACTTTATATAGATATATAACGTTATATATTATACATTATATAGATATAACATTTATTAGCATTTCTTATTTAGACTTAATAATAATGGCTCAATAAACTTAAAAATATCCGTGAAAGTTTCTCTCTTGATTTGTTGCACTCATATAAATATTGTATAACTATAACATAGAACTATTTAATAAATATTTCGAACTTTTTATTAAATACTATAAAAATACTATACACTAATAACAACCCTTTGATAATAATGACTTAATTAACTAGGTCTTATCTTACAATAGCTAATCAAGTGTTAACAGAGATGCCTATTTGCACAGGAAATACAGACATAGATGAGTTGTTTTCATGTGTTAAAGGAATGAGGTGCCCACACACTTTCTGAGTCTCCCAAATATGTAATGATGCTTCTGCAATGTTTTCCACCCAAGTGGGTCTTCCTCAGGCACACAAAGGTGATTCTAGTGCGTCTGTGAACTGGTCTGTGTTGTACTCTGGTCTGTACTCGAGCCGGTTTTTCAAGAAGCATGACAACCAGATAAACATTTCGGCCTACATCATCTTTAGCTTCTGACGATGCGGCCTAAGCCATCTTCAACATCTGACGTAAGCTGAAACATTTGTTTTTTTGTGAAAGACTTTATTTATAGATCTGAAGTTGAGCGCTTTCTTCCTTAAAGTATATAACTGGTCTGTAGTCTGGTCTATACTCTAGTCTGTAATGTGGTCTGTAATCCGGTCAGTACTCCGGTCTTACCAAGGGGTCAGCATCGCTGTCACTCTGAGTGGATGGCTTGGACACGCCCTCCCTGGGGGCGGAGTAGCCGTCGAAGCCCACGTCCTCTGGGCGGAGCTGCAGGAGCGCTGGCCAATCAGGCTGCTGGCAGGTCAGTGTCCATGGGAACGTCTCCAGAACCCACTTGGCTGGGTCCTCCCAAGCTGCACGACGGCCATACAACTGCAGAAATAATAATAAATAAAAAAGCTTGGAATCAATGGCTGAAAATGGCTCAAAAACTGTTTAAAATGGCAACAGATGTTACCTTTAACAAGAAAAGTTTTTTTTGTGTGTGTGTGTGTGTGAGAGAGAGAGAGAGTGTGTCTGTGCATTCGTGTGTGTGTGTGTGTTTATGTGTGTGTACAGTATGTTTCCATGACAGAGATCCCGTGCGAGAGTGTGTGTGTGTTTATTCGTACCTGCAGCCCCTCCCTGACGGCCTCCAGCATGTAGGGGATGATGGAGTAGTTCCACAGGTCCGTGAACCAGACCCTGGAGCCGTCCACATCCATGGGGCAGGACAGGAACAGACGTGGCCCTGCAGGGGAGACAGACACAACATCAGACTCAAAGCTCCAGCAGGTTTCTGTGCTACAGACTTATATTCATATGTATTTTGTATTAGCATTTAGCATTTAGCAGAGACTTATGCCTAGACTTAGACGAAGCCAAGACTTTTTGGATATGCTTTATTGTCAGTCAACAAACACTTGTGTGCACATGTTACATGAAATGGTTAGGCATTTCCAAATGCTTTGCTTTGGCTCACAGAGGCATGAAATGTATAGATATATAATATAAAGTGCTGATATGGTTTCAGAAAGTTTAAAAAGCAATTTTTATGGGCATTTATGGCTTTATGGCATTTATGGCTTTATTGCTATTAAACAAACACACCAACTGTGCACAACTGACTAAATGCTTTGCTTTGGCTCACAGAGGCATGGGATGTATATATTTACACATTATAACATAATATAAAGTGCTGGTATATCTTTAGAAAGTTAAAAAGCAGGTATGTAAAATAAATGAATAAATAAATTATGACATTCTGTTGAAACAAAAGTGACAGTTTTGTTTTAAGTTACATCTGGGCCAGTTTCTATTTCTGAAGACAAAAGTTTGCCTTATCGAGAACTTTGATCATTTTCCCAATGTTCTCACCGATGGTGACGTCTGAGGAGCTGTGAGCCTCGAGGAATCGGTTGAGGTGATGCCACACCCGTGGGATCCAGTCGATGATCTTGACTAGCTCCTGGTTCCGCGTCCGGCTGCTGATCTCCGTCTCGATCAGCTTCCTGCGCAGGAAGCGACCCAGGAATCCCTTCACCGGCTCCATGTGGTTGGCACACAGCACCCATCTGTAGCACACACACACACACACACACACACACACACAGACATGCACATGAAAACTAACTGCTGCGTCTACAAACCTCAGTTACTACAGCAGCTTATATTTCACACAGACCTGTGTCTTATTTGTCAGTTTTGAGTCTATTCACTGTTTTTGACCTTTAGCATTGTAAGGCATATTGACCTGCCACCTCTGTGTATAAAATGCGCAACATAAATACACTTGCCTTTTAAATCCAAAGCAACTGTATAAGAACATAAATACACTTGCCTTGCCTTCTAAATCCAAAACAACTGTATAAGAACATAAATACACTTGCCTTGCCTTCTAAATCCAAAGCAACTGTATAAGAACCTAAATACACTTGCCTTGCCTTCTAAATCCGAAGCAACTGTATAAGAAAAGCAAAAGAGACTAAAGAATGTGTGTGTGTTTTTCTACCTGAAGTTGTGATGAAGCTGCAGGTTTGGAGAGGAGGAAGTAGCCTGACTCATGGTGCCGATTATATAAGGGCTGTAGGAGGAGAAGCAGACGTTTTTTATTTACAGACACATAGATATTTACATTTATTTACAGACATATAGATATTTACATTTATTTACAGACATATATATTTACATTTATTAATTCGTGCATTTAGCTGACGCTTCTATCCAAAACCACTCACATTATTCAATTACTTTGGGGCCAGATTTTGAAAGAACAATTTAGGCACAAATGGTTGTAGGCAAGATTGAAACTCTGTTTTCAGGCTACTAGCAAACTAGCCAGGTTATTAAAAAGGCTAGGCTGCCACCACCCATTTGGCTATTTAGATTTGATTTGGCCATTTGGAATTAAGGATGGGAAAGGGACAGAAAGGTTTGGAGTCTCAGCGAGTGCTTCTTTCCACTCACCAGCGTTGGTACTTGCAGTTGAGCAGGCCGTTGAAGATCTCCCCCAGAGAGCTGACGTGGTGCAGGTTGTCCAGGATGACCACCAATGGCATGTCTGCGTGCTGGCCCTCCACACTGCACTGTTCCGCTAGGCTGGACAGGTACTGGCGCAACTCCTGCAGCGCACACAAGGGGGCGCAATCATACTGGTTACACATCAGATCTGTTTAGAGCAGCACTTTTCAGAGCAGGGATGTTTTTCCAGACAGCATTCACATTGAGTGAAGCCATAATATGACAAGTTAGTTAACAATACTTTCTAAAAATAGCTCCCTAGCAATAATGGTTCTCACTTATATACACCCTAAATTATAAGAAGCCTAATGGTAAAAAATACTAATATAATAATAATATATATAATAACTAAATAAAATTATTTATTTGCTTCACATTATAAATGAATATAATTTAAATTTTACTTAATAAATAAAAATACTGTAAATATAAAAATAATTTCTATAAAAAAAGAGCAGACCACACTCCAATTAAAAGTGAGGTAAGGAGAAATTGACTGGTATTTAGTTGACATGAGCTTTTTCAGAAATAAAACCCATGTTGCTTGACCGTCAGCCAAACAGCATTAACCACTGCTCCACCCAAACAAACCATGGAGTTTTCGAAACACTCAGAAACACTCACACCATGGAGTTTTCGAAACACTCAGAAGAGAAATTTCTAAACCGAGGTTCCTCGAAAGCACAAACAATCGAATCAAAGACATCTTATCTTCCAGTAATCACTGCTCACCTTGCTGGACTTGTGGTCGACGTTAAAGGTGGCGATGGTGGCCTCGCTGGGCTCCCTCCCCTCCTGGAGCACCAGGTGTTCAGCCAACCTGGCCGCCAGGTGTGTCTTGCCGGTGCCGCTGGGCCCGGAGAGGATGATGCGTCGGTGCTCCTGCAGCAGGGAGATGTAGCGCTGCAGCATGGGCTTGGGGATGAGCGTCTCAAACACCAGACTGTCCTCCGATTGCTCACCCACGCCTGCAGGGGGAGACAGAGTGCTTACTGACTTGGGCTCATGGACTCTCATACTGTACAGGGGTAGTGTGAGTGCTTTAGACACAATATGCGCGCATGGTAATGCAAATAAAGTATCGAGTAAATGCAAATAAGCCATAGGAAAATAATAACACTGATGTAAAATATGTGGTTGGACTATCTGTCAAAGAGTTTAACTGTTTACCTGTGTGATTCAAAAATATTTTTTATTAGACTATTTTCTTTAGTCAAAAAATATTTTTATCAGTATTTAATATCAGTCATTAATGGTTTTAAATCTTTTTTCATGCATATTACCTGGATCAATATGTGGGAATGTATTTTTGGAGGATTAAAAATTAGTCTATACCTTACAAGGGGCTACACCTTGTGTGTACTGTAGATATCTGTGTGAGTGTGTGTGTGTGTGTGTTGGTATAAAGATGTGTCTCTCAGTGAGATGTTGATGTGTGTGTGTGTGTGTGTGTATGATTGTGTATGTTGGTGTAAATATGTGCATGTGCGTGTGTGTGTGTGAGTGTGTGTACTTCTCAGTGAGATGTTGATGGTG
>JAGFZM010005738.1:0-22610 GCA_017657215.1 Limnothrissa miodon
CTGTGGCTCTCTCGCTCCCTGGCCTGGATGAATGGAGCCGGAGGGCCGCAAGTGGGAGGTGCTCACAGGTAGTGGGGAGGGGGGAGGATCCTCTGAGATATAACCCCCCCCCCCAAACCCCATGCTTGATTGCCCCCTTATTGACACGCAGTCCAAGGGTCTGAAAGACGAGCGGAGGACGATGGGGGTTGTAGGGGTGGTGGTGTTGGGTGGGTGGATGGAGGGTGGGGGTTGTGTGGTGGTCGTAGGGGTGGTGGTGGTGTTGGGTGGGTGGATGGGGGGTGGGGGTTGTGTGGTGGTGGTGGTTCAACCCCACCCCCCTGTAGTCCCACCAAACCTAATTTGTCCTCTTCAGTTGAAGTTTCACAGTATATTAGTTTGTCCACATGATAGACCTCACAATGATGTAGCCTATTCGCTCTCACACACACACACAGACAGACACACACATACACACACACAATGAAACACACACACACACACACATTAAAACACACATACTGTGAACACACAGGAGCATACAAAGCTCATATTGTAACCTTTACAGTCCTATGTCCATGGTAAATTCTATTCAATAGACGGAAAACGACTTCATCATTCCCCAGCAAACCATTTAGCATAAATAAACAACTCAGACTTCAGTCAATCACCCGGTGAAAAGAGAGAAGGAAGCCCACCATGTAGACCGCCTGAATTCCTTCCACTTCATTGTAAGCAGTCTTCCTACATTAAAACGCATTCCCACCTTTTTTTTTCAAGTGAAGTGCTGACCCCAGTGCAGCGTGGCTAACCATTAGCCTGGGAATGAACAGAGCCTGTTAGAGCCTACCACTGATCCCTCCATCCGCCAGTGCCAAGAGTGATGATGGTTTCAGTGGGAGATCCATCCTTTCCCTAGCCAGTTACTTACTGGGGTTCCTGCACTCATTAACAACTGTATCAGCGTGGCCTGAACAACAGCGTGCTAGCAGGAAGAAGGATGCTAAATAGAGGCAAGCTGTGAGGGGTAATGCACTAACCGCGGTCAATTGTTTTGTTGCAGATGTATACAGAATGTTATCCAGGCTGCTGACTGGTGGGGAGCTGATTGGTTTGACTGACAGAGAGCTGTTGTTGGTTTGTTGTGAAAATGTCCTCACTAATAATAAATTAAATTTTGAATTCACCATAATCCAGATTACTTTCTTTTTTTTTTTGCTTATGTTAAATACAGACTTTGTGAATTGTGGAGGTTATACGGCTTTTAGTTATTGTTCATAATTTTCATGTTTCCTTTGCTTTTACTGTTTCAGCCCCTTTCAGCCTCTTATTTCCCAAACCTTTTGTAATCAGGAGGGACTTTTGGGGTTTTGCTGTATTCACACGGACTGTGCGGACTGCACAGAGAGACAAACCGCTGTCCCTCTAGGTCCCTATAGACCTGTGACCATTCAAAGCAATTAGAGAAAGCAATTGATGTTATATTTCAGCAGGTAAGTTCGACATTAAGACATGACTAATCAATAACGCAGCACAGGTCTCCTGTCTGCATCTCATTATACTTTGTTTCATATTCCCCAGTAAGAAAAGAAAAACAGCTAAGTTATCAGAAACATAACCTGGCTCTCTGTCCTATGTATGTGATGTCAGAAAATTACATTTTATCATATGCTGTCAATTCATCGCTAATGTAGAATTATCTTTACTGCCAGGACATGTATTACTGTAAAGGATACATTTGTTTAATGAAATGTTGACCATGTTGAATGACATGCCATGACATTAGACAGTGCTCAAGTAATTGTGTGATTTTTTTTCCTCTAACGAAATGTGTATTAGGCAATAAGAGGATCCTTTTCAAACCAGATTGCATATTATTCTCTTTTTAAATTGATTTTCAATGACTCTCCCGGTCTGTAAAAGGGATTTTGGCCTCCTCAGCACAAATGCCTGGAACAGAGCTTAGCTTTCCCTGAAAGGTCTTAATTAAACCTCAACTCACCACTCATCACCCACTTCTCCAGATTCCCCTTCTGTCGCACCTTCAGCAGCCTGTCTGTCTGTGTGTGTGTGTGTGTGTGTGTGTGTGTGTGGTGGGGCATTATTGACATGCACTCTTCGGCTGCCACTTGTTTCACACTTGTCAATGGAGTATCTCCATTAGATACAAAGATGTGGCCCTTGGAAAAGAAGCAAAGGCTCAAATTAAAGCCGTCTCCTCTCGTCCCAATTTGCCCACCTCACTGTCATTATTCCCCCTTTATGAGTTCGCTGACAGGCCTTCCCAAGCTCCCTCTTCACGTCCTGCTGCTTCGTGCTAATTAACGGCATCTCTTTGTTAGCGGACCGTGTGTGTTCAGGGGGCCAAAGGCCTTCGAGGGCTCTCCATCAGATTCGAAACACTTGCCTTCTGTTCCACGTTCCCCCTGTTCGGAGGGAGAAGCTGCAGTCGGAGAGTTTCTCTCTTCTCTCTCGCCTCTTTTTCCTTTGCTGTGTTTTCTTTCATTGGCATTCAAATAAGCTCCAGGCCTTCATCCCAAATTCATGAGAAAGCCATTCAAATTGATATGTTTTAGCAAAAAAGGGAGCAATAATATTCAACTAGATAAGAAGAGTATTATTTGTATATCTTGTAAATAAACACAAAAGGATATGTATAGGACACAGAGGAAAAACCATCAGAGATAGATAGATAGATAGATAGATAGATAGACAGATAAATAGATAGATAGATAGATAGATAGACTTTATGTATTTAGTAGAACTTTTAGGAAATTAACACAATTAACGAAATAATCAATTTTCTGAGTTTGCTACATTTGAAGGTAATGTAACTTGTCCAGATATATGTTGGGTTGTGAAGTAACCGATTTTAATCCCACCTTGGGAACATGTTCCCACATCCCAAACAACATGGTGACCTCATCAGACTGGAGTCACTCTCATACATCCCAGCGCAAAGCCTGGAAAGCAACAGTTTCTTCATCCTGTGTGTGTGTGTGTGTGTGTGTGTGTTTGTGTGTGTCATCCCTGTTTGCAGAGGATGTGTAATATGTGATAGCTCACGCTTCTCTCTTGTGGCTGAGAAAGAGGAATATGTAAATGTGTGAGACTCTGAGTGCTGATCTTTGTGTTTGCTTTCATTAAACTGCTCAAAAGGACACAGAGAGAGAGAGAGAGAGAGAGAGAGAGAGGGCTGAGGGCGTGTGTCACGTTGGGCTGGGTGGCTGAGAGAGACTCACATACAACTGTGAAGTGAACAGTGTGTATGTGTGTTTATATGTGTGTGCGTGTGTGTGTGTGTATGTGGGTTGTCTGTGTGCGTCTGTGTGTTTTAGAGGTTGCCAATCCGCTAAGCAAACGCAGAGAGATCACACAAAGGCACAAGGAGAATTACAGAATAATTACACATACGCTCTGATGAACCGCCATTCAGCCAGGCTGGACAATATTTCAGGGATTAGATGCATCGCCGCGGCGGCCATCGCAGGAGAAGCCCAGGGGCTCATGGGTACATTCACATGCAAAAGGGGGCGCATTTGGAACGCTGGCCCCCAGTCACACATCAATGGCGCAAATTTGGTAGCGGGACAATAATTTGGCGGCACTTTGAATGCTCCAATCTGACCCGGGATTTAAGGCGACCTGACAAAAGGAGCAGACTGTTGCGGTGTTGATGGCTCTGAGCTGAGAGATTGGGAATAATCATCCAAATCCCACTGAACAAGGGCCTTTCTTGCATTGCCTTGCAAGCCAGATGGTCTGAAGATACATTGATGTTTCACATTTATGCATAAGTTCTTCAGAAGGCTGTTTCATTTTCGAATGGCCTAAGCCAGCACTGAATTTAGTTTATGTAAATGTACATGTAATGTTTATTGATGTGGTCTGTAACATTTTTTTATTGCCACAGAAATATTACAACTATTACAATAATTTAATCACTTCAACTGCATAAATTATATCAGTATAGAATGTTTGTTTTGATTTGTGACCAAAATCTTACAAAAATAATGTAACTTCTGATAATCCAAAAAGAACATCTATATCTATTAAACTACAACAACAATAACATGTTTTACAAGAATAAGTTTGTCTGAGAGAATTATTCTAAACAAACATATCCATTGGTGTCACACATTGTAAAAAATATTACTCTGTTTGTTATCCAGATTGTGAAACAGTGCTCCGTTGTCCATCAATCTGGCACGATACTGCTCTCGCCCTCACTTGCCTTTGTCTGGACTAGGACTAGGCTCCATGAAATCCTGTGTCTCTGCCTTTTTACACATGCCAGTGGGAAAGTATTTAGAGGGAAGTACGAGCCAAAAAATAAAGTCTGTTCCAGTGACAGTCGCACCGTGACCAGAAAAACAGACACATGGGGTGCTGGAGACGATAAAGAGTGGGGCAGGCATGGGAAGGCACAAACACACTCTCTGATACGGACCGTTCTTGTAGTGTGTGTGTGTGTGTGTGTGTGTGTGTGTATGTGTGCCTGTGTGTGTGTGTTCAGTTTTTTTTGTTCATATAAAAAAAAGTTTCTGATAACTAATCCCCAACAGACTCCCCAGAATGTGTTGTAGTCCGGCAGTGGTCATGAAAATTATGAGAAATAAATGAAAAGAATTCTTGTTCATTCAGGCGTCAATTCATTCATGACTAATTCATATGAGTGATTCAAAAAGGATGACTTCAAATCTCAATACAAAAGTGAAAGCAAGAGAGTGAGAGGGGGAAAAAATGAAAGGAGGGCCGGGTAGCAGAGAGGAAAGTGAGAGAATAGGCTGGGGATAGGTGGTGAAAGAGATATAGAATGGAGAAAGAAAGACAATAAAAACAAACAAATGAAAGAAGTGGTGAGAGGGGCCTTGTTTGGAGAAAGAGAAAGGGGGACAAGACAAGAGAGCAAAAGGAAGACAGAAAGAAAGGAAAAAAGAGACGGAAAAAGAAAGAGAGAAAAGCCAGCGAGAGAGAGGCGAGGGACTTCAGACAGAGGATCTCATCATTCATCGGCAGTCAGCTAGGGACAGAGCGCAGGGCTGCAGAAAAGGAGCTTCTTCACTCATGACTGGCTTTTGTGCAAAGGCTTCCAGTCCGAGCGGCCCTTTTACTCGCCTTTACAAAATGCCTATAAATCTTCAAGAGGGACGTGGAGGGAGACTCGCACGCACAATAACACTCACGGCCACTTGAGGCTGCACGGTTCCGGGCCATCACTGAACCGTGACCCGCATCGATACGGACTTCCTCAGACATGTCCGACAACTGACTGCTAACTTCTTTGAAACTTTAAAAACATAAAAACACTGCAGATTTAGTTCAGTGTGATTGATAGGACCACGAGCAGCATTGAGCTACACAAACCTGCCTGTGAGCAGTGGCAGCAGGAGGTTACTGTGAACCAAAGGGCTGTTCTGGAGCAGCTCTATCAAGCCAAGCGTGGACATGCAACAATAGTCCTCCACTGTTTTCCTCCGTCTCCGTCTCCATCGTCTGACTTTGCAGTGGCTTTCTGCCCTGCCGGGTCTCGCGGCACAAAGACACAGAGACTTTGCCTTTAAGCTCACATCCGGGTTGTGTTGTGTTTGGCCAGTGGCTCTTGCTCGCCATACAAAAAGGTCTGGGCACATTAAGAGTGGCTCGCGTTTGATGTCCTCCAATGCCATTAATTCTACTTCATCAAGCTGAAATGTTCAGTAGCGTGCAAGGGCCTCTGGCAGGGGAGCTGTGGTGTTTAGAAGCTTCCAGGCTCCAAAGGAAAAGCGACACTTGAGCAACAGGATCAATTACAGGCTCCATTTGTGCCGATAGCCACGGCGTTCAAACAATCAATGTGCCCCCGAGGGGCTGGCAGCTTTGGTCTCACTGGGGTCCTGGCCAGAGGGGGGGCTGGCCGTGTTGTGCCCGAGTGTAAAGTCAGTCAAGACACATTAGGACGGGTCGCCTCACGGAGAGGCCACCACTGGGATCACTGATGCTGAGGAGATCCTAATGATCAGCATCCTGGATTAAATACGTTGAGCTTCAGAGGCATTAGACACTCAAACGCACACATTCACATCTCTTAGTGTATATTACGGCAGGTATGTGTAGGGTTTTGCAGGATGACCAGATTTCAAAGAGAGGTTAAAGATAGTTTTTACTGCATGTCAATCTTCTAGTGTAAGAAAGTAAAAGTATTGTGCTCTGGTTTCTGAAATAAACAGGTACAAATTGGGGAGAGATCCCCAAATACAGGGTTATCAAGCTTGGCCAAACTATCAAAGCTTTAAACACATGGGTTTATGTCTGCATAAGACACCCATTCACTTTCCATACATTCTATCTGCATTCATTCAAAAAATAATCTTCCATATCTATGAATGACAGTCCATATCAATTAGTGACAGTTTTTGCGTTCCCTGGTGTCTCCACCTACAATAATGAATAAAATCAAACGTCTACTGTTCTGCTGTTCTACTGTTCTGACTTGGCACCGCGCCTGCTAGGTTGAAGAAGTTAAATGTATCGATGTGTGTTCAGCCTTTATTCTCCGAGGCCTCTTTGGCTGTCCTTGAAGCGTGAGACGTCTGTAGCTGACACACCACACTTGTCCTCATAGAGACGGGTCTGTAGGGCTCAAGGAGAGTAAAAAAAAACACACACGCGTTGTTACAAACACACACACACACACACACACATTCATACACAGGGCCTATGAAAAGGCAAGGCTTTCCCGCTGTTATGCTAATGTTTTATTATGCTTGAGTGAGAATCATATGTGAATTAAATAAGGCTTTGGGGGTTTCTTTCTGTTGGAAATCTGTAACATGTGTGACACAGGCTCTTTGCCTGCAAGCGGAGGGCTAGCGTCCGTATTATTTATTTGACGAGACGCAAACTGACATAAGTACCCGGGTTCGCTTCAAATCCGATTACACGCACCCAGAAACGTGTCAGTGGCTGCCAACAAACACTGCTCGGGAGACTCTCCCTGTCCGACCTGAAGCAACACACACACACTCACACACACTCACATACACTTATACACACACAAACAAGCGCACATACACACACACACTCATACAAACACAAACAAACGCACAGACACACACATGCACACTAACACACGCATACACACACACTCAAACAAACACACAGATAAACAAATGCATACTAGCACAAACACGCACACACACAAACAAACACACACGCACACACACAGTAAACAGTGGCTTGATATAAGACTCTTAAACCCTTAAACCACCCTCCTGTTCATGAATTGATTAGAAGCTAATTGCAGCTACACACACATGTAGTGTGTATCAACAAGCACATGTTTTTTCAAACAAAGCAAAAATATGGCTGCAGTTAGAGAATAAATACAAGCTCCAGCAACTACATTTACTGACGTCATGGCAACCAGTCCCCTCCACAATTCTGCTTTCACCTTTGACCTTTACAAGTCTATTTACTTATGTGGCGGTCTCCAGAAGCATGAAATGTGTCAGGTACAGAGAAGCCAGTCTAATCCAGTTTCTCATCTTCATTTCCTGCTTCAGTATGGCTTTACAGCAAGTTTTCACTGTATGTATGGGGCTTTTGTACATTTTTTTTTTACAAGTCAATATCTAAATTATCATAACACATCAGATTAAGTCAAGTGTTTTTTACTGTCATTTCTGCCCTATACATTTCAGATCACACCAACAAGTCCCCCAGAGATGCTTTGGGAAAAAGTAGGCCTTGTTGTAGTAGATTTTATAGTGGAAGCTCTCAATTGATGTGTGTGTTTCTATGGTAAAGCTGAATACAGGTTGCTGCAGAGTTAGCTAGCCTGGACAGCAGTAGCAACCCGTTTGCACTCACTCACTGGGGGCGTAGGCTATTGCATGTGCGAAATCAACAACTGTCCACTATTTTGCTACCATTACATTATTTCTAAAGGGTTTATGGTCTTGTTCGATCCAGGCTTGATTTACTCTCTCCAGATGTCTGGATAGTCTCCTCTTGAGCCTGCCTATGCCCTGCTACTTTGGAGTTGCATGACCTCTTTGGCTATGCAGGGGGGGGGTGTTAGCATAATATGACAGGAGAATAACAACCACCAATATGAAACACACTCTCTCTCTCTCTCTCTCTCACACACACACACACACACACACACACACACACACACTCCCAAAAGACACACACCACACACAGGTCATGGTTTATGACTGACAACCAATAGGTGAATTGAGGATTTAGTCTAAACGGGAAGTTAATCCCCTGGGGCCGGCTGCTTGGAATATCAAAGAACAGGTGCACGCAATTCGCACAGACCAGAAGCTTTGTCCGTAGCGATGTGGGCTTTTTTCTCCATTTGAAAAAGTTGGGGTTATGTTAAATGCAAAGTTAATATCGATTTAATGCTTGTCAGTGGTCTTCTGTATCTAGCTGCATTGCTAATCCGCTCAGTATGCCTCGCTACTGGGGTAAAACCCCGAAACAGATGCTTCCACGGGTTCACAGACACCCTCAAGGCCAAGCTGCGCAACCTGCAAACCTTCACAGCATAAAGGGCTGTGGAAAATAAGGCCTTATATAAAGAGATGGCTGCAAAAACAGCATTTAGGTCCTGTTAAAATGCAATCAAACGGATTGGCTACTGTGCATGGTTGATCCAATTCATCAAATTCCTACAAATATTTGAGTTTATAAAAGTGAAGTAACCCGTCGGGTCCTTTAGTAAATTTCGGTTTAACCTAGCATATACCTGAATGGAGTACTGTATTGGAGAAAAGTAGCCGGTCGGACAAAAGAACCATGAAAACAGCCGGTCCAATATGTTCATCCATTCTATTCAAACGCTCACTTTCTTTCAGAGGCGTTCTCGTCACCATTAAAAAGTGGCAGAATAATAAACAGTTAACCACCTGTCACAGTCGCCACGCCATAAAAGGATCTAAAAAGACCCCCTCGCGCATTGGTAATATATTTACTCAGCCATTCACTTAACGAGACCGAGATTGGCGTGAAACAATTCTTCGCTTAATCTATTTAGTAAATTGTTTTGAAATGATGGGTCTGCATTATGTAACCTACTGGTTGTAGTTAAGGACTGCATAATTTCGTTTCCTCGCTCAATGGATGAACAGCGGCGAAGTTATAAAGGTTATTATGACACACAATAACTGCAATTAAAACTATAAAACTGTCAAGTATTTTAAACGCACCAACTAGTAGAATATGGTTTCGGTCATTGGGATAATGACAGCAAAGGGAGAAACCCAAAGAGATAATGACAGCAAAGGAGGAAACCCAAAGAGATACTTTGTTGAAAACAGTTTTAAACTGTTTCTACAGTCTCAAACATTTGAGCGTCTCTGTTGCTCGCGTTCTCTCCCTATCCGAGCTTCTGAGTGTGTGTGTGTGTGTGTGTGTGTGTATGTGTGTGTCAGAATACAACTTGAAACCCTGAAGACTCGAGGTCACTTAGTGCCATGCCGATCTGATGAGCGTTCACTCTCTCTTAAAAAGAATGATTTCACGGAGGCGGACAAGTTGGAATTAAACTCGATGCAAGAATAATTTTAACATCTTTCTCAAACAATTATAGGACCCAATCAAGTTATAGTCGTTTAGAAATAGACATATGCGTGAGGTGGTTTGCAAAGAGGATTTTTAAATAATATCAGCTAGGCCTACTAAAATATAAATGGTATAAATGGGGAACCAAAACTGTCAATACAGAATGCAAAAAATATCTGAATAAATAATAAATACTTTTCCCAACTTCTTTTCATATTTTAGTCTATTCCAAGATGAAAGGGAAATAGCAATCAAATCGTTGACACGAGGCGCAAAAATCTCCCGTGGTCAAGCGCTTTTCTGAACTTTAAAGACACTAAACTTTTAGACATTGGTGGACACACGCGACGTGTCAACTGAAGGCTGTGAAAAATGTATCGAGGCATTTCAAAGAAAACTGTTGACTTTAGAAATTAAACTGCGCGAAGGTCCAATTGAAATGGAAACGTATGCCGAACAAAAATGGCAAGGGAACGCTGGTCAAGCATCATTAGTCACAGGTCTTAGCTTTCTCTTTTAGACCTCATTCATCGATGACGACAAAAGGCCAGAAGAACAGTACCAGAAATCACCAAGTCTAATCCCTGAAAAAATATTTCAAAATATACATATTTTGCAATATGCCATGTAGACCACTTAATAGACGAGCGCTGATGAAAAAAAAGGTTTCTTTGTGAATAGACGTTTAGGAGAAAAAAAACCTACACTGTGTTATGAATACAGACCGCGATGTTTAATTTATGCAGATTCCCGAAATATTAGGCTATTTATTTTTATCCTAAATTAGCTACAATGGCATGGCATTTTCCCATTGTAGCTTTTTACTCATAGCCTACTGCTCTACTCCTTTTTTCTCACAGAAGAAACAAAACAATTCACTACAATTTCGTTATTTTAATTCAATTTATTTTTTTCATACCCAGGGTTAATAAAAATGCGCAAACTTCTGCTCTGCCCCAGGAGAAAGTGTCCAAGCAGGAAAACGATGACAGAATTCAAACGGAACCCTGGCACGCCCCGGTGTGTGCGCCTTTCAATGTGTCTTTCATATCAGTTTAATGTGAGTTTAAGTGTTCAGTCTTTATGGACGCGTTTTAAATCACAGATGCACTTTTATTCATGCGCTTAAGCCAGCAGAATGAAATCCGTCCATTGAAATAAAGCGAGATTTTTTTTTTCCAGAAACCTTTGTTTAAGAAAAGAAAGAGGAGGGGAACAGCTGAGGGTGACAGTTAGTTCATGGTTAACAGGATAAGGTCTGCGCCGCCAGAACCGCACACTTCTCTTTGCGAATGTGCAGCGGACCTAGAGAAATGAATGAACACTTTTTCAAACTCTGGATATTTAACACATCTGTTAAAAACATCCCAACCGAAAATCCTTTTATAGCATTAATGCATGACGGAGTCCAGATTAAATCTTGCGCGAGCGCATTAAACTGTATATTAAATAAATATATAAATGGTGATCTTGGAATCTGCATAGATTATGTGCATAGATTATCTCAGTAGGATATTGGAGTAGCTATAAACAAAGTTGCTGCGTAAGGCGTCCACCGTTAGAATGTTTTTTTTTAAATAGGTCAAATACATAATACAATATAAATAATTAACCTACAGTCTACATTTTATGACAGTTGCATTTTCAAAGTTTTAAGCACTTGGTATGGAATACTTAAGATACGGTATTAAGTAGTACGTTTGAAACACTCAATTTTAATTTAAAGTTCGCCGTCCATCTCGGATAAGTTAGTGTACACACAGCCCAAACAAGATCCCACACTTTTCTTTACCAGTTAGAGACCGGGATTTTCCCCTCCTCAACAGACGTCAAGCCCCCTATTATTGTAGCCTGGTCTAGTGTTTTCATTTGGCAAAGCCGGCCTTAGATTTCTAAATTTGGGCCAATTAATTATAGCCCTTTAATTAGCCTGTGCGTGCCTGCTCCCAGCCATAATACATCAGAGCATCAATGAAACTTAGTCAATATGCAAAACTGATGACTACGCCTTCTTTGTTGGGCGGGCATTGTCTATTGCGAGCTTATGAAGTCTAATCCAATCATAAATTGCACTCACTAGCCAATCAGAAGCCTCCGTGCACTGCTTGAAAGAACCTCTTGCGGAGGACTTTATTGAGCTGCATTGTTGTGCCTGTCAGCCTAGGACCCAAGTTGTTAGGCCGTCCCATATAAAGCCTCTTTCCACCCAAGAGGGCTCAGATGATCGCCATCAGACTTTCTAATAGGAGCTTAACCGAGAAGAGAGTTTCCTCAGGGCAGCGGAATACTTCACTTTAAGACGCACTTATCCAGGCAGGAAAATGATGATCCCCAGCGTTATCGCCCCACCAGCGATGTACCCGGGTCTTCTGCGACCAACAGCGGCGCTGCATCCGTCATTTCAGGCGACGTTTCCATCGCCCTCCGGCTTCATGGTAGACGACCTCCTGCGCCTTGGCAGACCGACAGCATATTTGAGCCGACCAGTCGCCACACCGAGCCGTTCACCGCCAATTTCTACACCCCACAACATGCCAATGAACCACTGCTTACCGGAGCGCATGACCACCGCTGCCTCAAGAACGCACGTTTCCTGCAACCCTAAAACTTCACCCGCCACCAAAGACACAACTTTTCTGAAGTTTGGAGTGAACGCTATTCTTGCACCATCACCTAAGAAAGGTATGTTATATTTCCCAGATCAAACCTATGTTTACCTCATGAAGAATATACATGTGACCAGAATAGAAAATGTAGGCTATAGCCTATTTTGTCAAATGGTATAAATAAAAACAGAGGTTTGAAGTCCCTTTGGAAAATGAGCTGAGCTTCCATAAGCTAAACTTCAGTGAATATTTTAGAAAATGAATTAATGTTGGTTTTTTTTTGCCCCAACAGCATCCTCTCCGCCCTGTGTTCAAAATCTACAACCTAAGCCATTCTCCCTCCCTTATGTTGACGGGTCATTCTACCCCTTCGTCCGGTCATCATACTTCCCAGGTATGTCACATGTTCTTTATTCTCACGTCTTACACTGCTGCACTTTTCTCTGCCCTTCTCTGTAATCGGAAAATATAGTCTACAGAGGTCGGACATAGGCTAGCATTGTCGAGACAAGTCTCGCCAATTCGATGCCCTATTTAGCGCGGGCACTGACTTCTCCTTTGACAGCGCACCCTCTTCCCCCTCTTAAATCTACAAATTAGGCGCAATAGTCACGGTTCAAGCGCAAGGCAGGGCTTCCTCCCTCCTGCACCGAATGCATTTTGGCGTTACAGCAGGTTCTCGGTTTTCCCACAGTGTGAGACCACTCAATCCAATGGCTGCCAACAATGCTTTCAGCACCATGACCAATCTGGCCAGCTCCCTCCGGGGCAAACCACACACAGACCCAGGGAGGATTGACTTTTACCAGGCGGCAGAGGGGCGTTCACCGGTCATGGACTAATTTCTCCATTAGGCACCATTGAGTGTATTCAATATTCTCACAAGACCACATAGAGTGTTTTTGTACCTGTGATGGGTCACCACCAAGGGAACAGTAGCCTAACTTAAGGAAACAGAATGTAGTGTCTTACCTAAAAAAAATCAAACAAACAAAACATTTTGAATGATTACTTAATTTGAATGTTCTTGTATGTGCTCAAAACCATGCATCAAAACATCCTGCCAGTTTATTATAGGCCCAACGTGTCACTAAATGATCTGCAAACACACTTGGTCCTCAAACAGGCTACTCCTTGATTTCTCCTTGAATAGTTGCGATCCATTCATTGAGAGTCTTAGAATAATCTTTTAGAGGTAGACTATAGCGGCTAGTCCATGATTTCATTCAAACAAATGATAATAGAGTTCAGTTCTTTTCATGAGCTTCTCTGAATACTTCAACAAAACAACTTGAGCGCCCTGAATAGCTTTTCGTGTTCATTTAATGAAAATGATTTGGGGGCAAAAAACGGGCCCCCGGTCATCAGTATGCTGGCATGCAGTTGTGTTTAGTTTGAAAGTGTAAATCTCCCTTTGTGGAAATAATATATGGCCTTAGCTGCCTGTCCGGAGTCTTTTCTCCGTCAGTTCATTACTACACAATTACCGTTCACGCTTTATTAACTCCTCTGTCCGTCATTGGGGGGTTCCTAGAAAAGGATACTCTCCCTTTTTACCATACCAATGCGGAGTAGATCCGGGCAATGTGCTAATTAGTCACCTCGTGCCATTTCACAGAAAACAGAGAGCAGTTTCACGACTAAAGGAAAATATTGAATTCTATAATACATACACTTTATGGTCTTCCTCAGTCTCAGGCCTCAGTCCATATACTAGGATGTCTAACTTGGTCGGTGCTAACACCGTTGTTTAATAACGTGTTTTTTCCCTCTTCAGCTTCTTCATCTGTGGTGCCAATCCCAGGGACTTTCGCCTGGCCGTTGGTTGCGAGAGGAAAGCCGAGGAGGGGAATGCTCCGGCGGGCTGTCTTCTCCGACGTGCAGCGCAAGGCCTTGGAGAAAATGTTTCAGAAGCAGAAATACATTAGCAAGCCTGACAGGAAGAAACTCGCTGCAAAACTTGGCCTTAAAGACTCACAGGTAGGAGGAGCGAATTGTAGCGTAATTGGTATCCTGCTCTTAGTAGCCATAAGCTAACTATAGCTTCAACTTCATTTGGTTGACATTGACTCATGATATTTAACTCTCATTTTTAGGTTAAAATATGGTTCCAGAACCGGCGTATGAAATGGAGAAATTCAAAGGAGAGAGAACTTCTGTCAGCTGGTGGTTGCAGGGAACAGACTCTCCCCACAAAAACCAATCCTCACCCAGATCTCAGCGATGTGGGCAAAAAGTCCTCAGAGGAAGACGAAGACGAGGAAGAGGACGCGTTCGAAAGAGTCAGCGCACCAGCCTTCTGCAGCTCACCAGCAACACGAGACCTCTCCAGCAGCGTCACATCAAGCCTCTCGTCTCCATCATTATCTAGCAAGCACTCGGACTTTTCAGACTCAGAAGACGAAATTACCGTCTCGTAACTAGTATCCCCGTGGTCTTTGCGCCGACCGTTAATAAGCACAAAAGATAAGGCTACTTTTAAGAGGATGTATCCGTTTAATTTAATCGCTTGCATTCAGAGGAATGCATCTCATTGTTCTTTCTCAGTTCTCAGACAGCGGATGTTAATATCAGGATATACTTCTTAAGTCATTTGCTGTGTTGCACAGCTTTTTAAACCTGTACAGTGTTTTGTACAATTATTTTTGTATGGATATTTTATACCAAAATATTGAAATGATCTTTCCATATAGATATAATTTTATATTAAGAAATGTAGACATTTTGTGTATAATTTATATGAATTTATGTTGTATTTACAGCACATATTTGTGTTTATGTTTTGTACAGATACCAAGTAAATATTAGATCAAACAAATCATTTTGTAAAATCTTTGAGAATATATTTGGTTACAAAGTGTTCACGTGCACAAACAGTTAATCTTATCAGAAATCCTGATTCCATATTGTTTTATTTTTATAGTTTAATAGTTATATATATTGTGAGAGGTAAAAAACTAGCTATGCTATAGTTTTATTGTATCATAATAGTGAAAGGCAATTTAGTTAGAGTTATAGACTTACCATATTACCAAATATATGGATGAGGACCAAGAAGAAAGGGGGACAAGTTTTGACAAGAGAGCCCTTGTTTATTGCTTGGGAAAGGCATGCTTCACTCCTGAACTCCCCTCTCAAAATAACTATTAAGAGGTGAAATATCAGAATTACAAAACACCCCCTATCAAGAATACATTTATCCCATCACATAGTCACATTTAATTTCCACTAAGAATAAATAATCATTTATTGAATTACAAATAATTTAAGACTGGAACAGAGATCACCCATAGTTCAACCAACTTGCTTCTTTACAGTTTATGGTGAACTCCAAACACCCGGCAGATGAGAAAGACTGTCCATAAAATAATCAGACATATTTTCCAGCTCTTTTACAAACCGCTTGAGATATCATCAAAATTGCTGGTATGCAAATATTTACATGGCTTTATCATACAAGGTTAAGCTATACAAATGAGGGAAAAATAGCACAGCATCAACAGACTTGTTTACATGGACACATCTCTCAGACCAGCAAACACTCCTTTAATTTTGCACATCCAGACGTCAGATTTTCTCCCCAGGTCACAGAAGAAACATACAGCACACATCTCTTGTGCTTGTATGTGGGAGCTGATGGCGACAACAGACCAGTAGACACAAACTTTTTTCTATATACAAATACACAATGTACATGTTCTTGGCAGTGCTGAAAATGCTTAAAGAACTAATAAAAGAAAAAAAAACAAAGATAAGGATATTTGGCTTCCATTTCAAATCCAAAATGATGTTGCATAGGATTGATAGACTGGGCACACACGCTGAAATGTCACGGAAGCAGGAGGCTGCAAAATGGCAAATTTCATGAATGTCCAAATCATCATATTAACAAGAACTAAAAACAAAAATCCTCCAGAAGAAGAAAGTTCTAGTTGAGGCTCCAACATCTCTCACTTGTCCAATCAACCAATCCTAGTTAAAGCCAAATGACAATGTAGAGCAGCATAAGATCACCAACAGTGATTCCAACACACTTGAAGCTACAGTTAAACTTTCTCCAAAGCAGTTAGGTTTCACCAGATGTATGACAAAGGCCCAAAGGTTGATGAGGTATAAAAAATAACCTTATTAAAAAAGATTCTACCCAGGCATCATTGTTAGCGTAGAAAAGGAGACACGCGTAAGGGCATGACAACCTGACTTAATTTCACTCTCAACACTGACTTTGTCAATCAGTACGAAGGAGTCATGATTTACAGCATTTGAAGCACTTTGATCTCCCAAAACTCTCCAACCAACTCAATTTTTTAATTTTTGCTGATACAATTCCACTCCCCTAAACGCGGCATTGGGGTTTGATATGACAAAAGAAGCTACAGTGTACTCCACTAGGTGGCGACGTCAAGCACGCAGTCCAAAGCAAGTAGCTTCATACAGCCCTATGTTTCAGTAGCAAAAAAAATCCCACCAAAAAGCAGAAACAAAAACAAACAAAAAACAGTAATGCACATCGTACTCAATTAATTACAAAAACGTAAGGCATCTGTTTTTGTCTTTTTCCATAGTCTGATTTCAGCACCAAAAAAGAAACGAGTAAAAGGGAGACGCTTGAGGAAGCTTGTGCTACTGGTAGCCATCAGGTAGCCATCAGGGAGCACAGGAGGTTCTGGTCCAGAAGCACCTTGGCTTTGCAGGGGAGGGACAGATGCACCATAGAGGACGCCACCAGCTACAACCCTGAATGGCTCGGCAGGGCTTTCATTTTCTATGCTTTTCTCTGCTGGAAGGCAAGTTTGTTCAAGGCTTCACTCAATATCAGGCGCTCAGGCATTTAGGGTAAACTTAAGGTAGACAGAAAAAGCACTTCATGTAAGTCACCAGGGCAGGGGGTACAGACAGTGTCTCACGGGACCCAATCTGGACCATCTATCTTTTAGCCAGTGAGACGGTGATGCCCATCCCAAAACTGGCTCATGGCCATGATGACGATCCACCTGAACAGAGTTTTTAATATGTGCTCCATACTGTAACGCTACCACAATTGATTGACTCTGCTGTGCTCCTCACAGGTAAAAACTTGTGCGTTGCTCTTCTACAAGCCTTGAATATGATGTTGGATTGGCGCCACCTGCTGGTGTGATGAAGTGATGTCTCTAGGGAGGGATGGGGATAGTGGTGGTGGGGGCTGGACATGGGAGTGCTGGTTGAGAGAATAGAGAGTGGAGTGAAAGGCTGCTACAAGTAGAGGTGGCACTGTCTCCATGCAGTTCCACAGATAACCAGCAGAGGGGGCTATTAGCACCAACTGTTCCTCTGGAGAGTAGGCCTACCAATGGGGATGAGTAGGGTTAGTGAGGTAATGGATTCAGACTGAAAAACTCCCTCCACAGTGTTAAATGCTTTTGAAGTCTCTTTTTCCAGCTCCTGTTTTCACATCCAACAATGGTTGCAAAAAGCTTCTTGATCTAGTCGCAAAAATAGCAGTAGTGCAGTTTGAGATTCCTCTCTTGTCTTGTGTTGTGGTCAGGTCTCTGGTTTTGGGTTCCCAGCACCCAAAGTGTTCGTTCATGACTGAAGTTAAGGTTACAGAGGCGATTTGATTTTGTTGCCTGGCTATAACATAATCAAATAAAACTGGAAATTAGAAACAAACCAAAAATAAAATCATAGAGTAGACTCCAGGGAGGAGTCAAGGATGTCGTCATGGTGACTGTTGCTGTTGGAGTCGCTGTCGTAGCTCTGAGGGCTGGAGCAGTTGGCAGCTTCCTTTAGTCTCATCAGCATGCTCATCTGGAAGAGGAAGAAATATCCACTAAATCTCCTCTCTTGCTGGCACTCAGTTAAACTTTATATATTATACTTTATATAGATATAACATTTATATATTATACATTATATAGATATAACATTTATTAGCATTTCTTATTTAGACTTAATAATAATGGCTCAATAAACTTAAAAATATCCGTGAAAGTTTCTCTCTTGATTTGTTGCACTCATATAAATATTGTATAACTATAACATAGAACTATTTAATAAATATTTCGAACTTTTTATTAAATACTATAAAAATACTACACACTAATAACAACCCTTTGATAATAATGACTTAATTAACTAGGTCTTATCTTACAATAGCTAATCAAGTGTTAACAGAGATGCCTATTTGCACAGGAAATACAGACATAGATGAGTTGTTTTCATGTGTTAAAGGAATGAGGTGCCCACACACTTTCTGAGTCTCCCAAATATGTAATGATGCTTCTGCAATGTTTTCCACCCAAGTGGGTCTTCCTCAGGCACACAAAGGTGATTCTAGTGCGTCTGTGAACTGGTCTGTGTTGTACTCTGGTCTGTACTCGAGCCGGTTTTTCAAGAAGCATGACAACCAGATAAACATTTCGGCCTACATCATCTTTAGCTTCTGACGATGCGGCCTAAGCCATCTTCAACATCTGACGTAAGCTGAAACATTTGTTTTTTTGTGAAAGACTTTATTTATAGATCTGAAGTTGAGCGCTTTCTTCCTTAAAGTATATAACTGGTCTGTAGTCTGGTCTATACTCTAGTCTGTAATGTGGTCTGTAATCCGGTCAGTACTCCGGTCTTACCAAGGGGTCAGCATCGCTGTCACTCTGAGTGGATGGCTTGGACACGCCCTCCCTGGGGGCGGAGTAGCCGTCGAAGCCCACGTCCTCTGGGCGGAGCTGCAGGAGCGCTGGCCAATCAGGCTGCTGGCAGGTCAGTGTCCATGGGAACGTCTCCAGAACCCACTTGGCTGGGTCCTCCCAAGCTGCACGACGGCCATACAACTGCAGAAATAATAATAAATAAAAAAGCTTGGAATCAATGGCTGAAAATGGCTCAAAAACTGTTTAAAATGGCAACAGATGTTACCTTTAACAAGAAAAGTTTTTTTTGTGTGTGTGTGTGTGTGAGAGAGAGAGAGAGTGTGTCTGTGCATTCGTGTGTGTGTGTGTGTTTATGTGTGTGTACAGTATGTTTCCATGACAGAGATCCCGTGCGAGAGTGTGTGTGTGTTTATTCGTACCTGCAGCCCCTCCCTGACGGCCTCCAGCATGTAGGGGATGATGGAGTAGTTCCACAGGTCCGTGAACCAGACCCTGGAGCCGTCCACATCCATGGGGCAGGACAGGAACAGACGTGGCCCTGCAGGGGAGACAGACACAACATCAGACTCAAAGCTCCAGCCGGTTTCTGTGCTACAGACTTATATTCATATGTATTTAGTATTAGCATTTAGCATTTAGCAGAGACTTATGCCTAGACTTAGACGAAGCCAGGACTTTTTGGATATGCTTTATTGTCATTCAACAAACACTTGTGTGCACATGTTAGATGAAATGGTTAGGCATTTCCAAATGCTTTGCTTTGGCTCACAGAGGCATGAAATGTATAGATATATAATATAAAGTGCTGATATGGTTTCAGAAAGTTTAAAAAGCTATTTTTATGGGCATTTATGGCTTTATGGCATTTATGGCTTTATTGCTATTCACCAACTGTGCACAACGGACTAAATGCTTTGCTTTGGCTCACAGAGGCATGGGATGTATATATTTACACATTATAACATAATATAAAGTGCTGGTATATCTTTAGAAAGTTAAAAAGCAGGTATGTAAAATAAATGAATAAATAAATTATGACATTCTGTTGAAACAAAAGTGACAGTTTTGTTTTAAGTTACATCTGGGCCAGTTTCTATTTCTGAAGACAAAAGTTTGCCTTATCGAGAACTTTGATCATTTTCCCAATGTTCTCACCGATGGTGACATCTGAGGAGCTGTGAGCCTCGAGGAATCGGTTGAGGTGATGCCACACCCGTGGGATCCAGTCGATGATCTTGACCAGCTCCTGGTTCCGCGTCCGGCTGCTGATCTCCGTCTCGATCAGCTTCCTGCGCAGGAAGCGACCAAGGAATCCCTTCACCGGCTCCATGTGGTTGGCACACAGCACCCATCTGTAGCACACACACACACACACACACACACACACACACAGACATGCACATGAAAACTAACTGCTGCGTCTACAAACCTCAGTTACTACAGCAGCTTATATTTCACAAAGACCTGTGTCTTATTTGTCAGTTTTGAGTCTATTCACTGTTTTTGACCTTTAGCATTGTAAGGCATATTGACCTGCCACCTCTGTGTATAAAATGCGCAATGCGCATACAGTTGCTTTGCTTTTAAATCCAAAGCAACTGTATAAGAACCTAAATACACTTTCCTTGCCTTCTAAATCCAAAGCAACTGTATAAGAACCTAAATACACTTGCCTTGCCTTCTACATCCAAAGCAACTGTATAAAAACCTAAATACACTTGCCTTGCCTTCTAAATCCAAAGCAACTGTATAAGAAAAGCAAAAGAGACTAAAGAATGTGTGTGTGTTTTTCTACCTGAAGTTGTGATGAAGCTGCAGGTTTGGAGAGGAGGAAGTAGCCTGACTCATGGTGCCGATTATATAAGGGCTGTAGGAGGAGAAGCAGACGTTTTTTATTTACAGACACATAGATATTTACATTTATTTACAGACATATAGATATTTACATTTATTTACAGACATATATATTTACATTTATTAATTCGTGCATTTAGCTGACGCTTCTATCCAAAACCACTCACATTATTCAATTACTTTGGGGCCAGATTTTCAAAGAACAATTTAGGCACAAATGGTTGTAGGCAAGATTGAAACTCTGTTTTCAGGCTACTAGCAAACTAGCCGGGTTATTAAAAAGGCTAGGCTGCCACCACCCATTTGGCTATTTAGATTTGATTTGGCCATTTGGAATTAAGGATGAGAAAGGGACAGAAAGGTTTGGAGTCTCAGCGAGTGCTTCTTTCCACTCACCAGCGTTGGTACTTGCAGTTGAGCAGGCCGTTGAAGATCTCCCCCAGAGAGCTGACGTGGTGCAGGTTGTCCAGGATGACCACCAATGGCATGTCTGCGTGCTGACCCTCCACACTGCACTGTTCCGCTAGGCTGGACAGGTACTGGCGCAACTCCTGCAGCGCACACAAGGGGGCGCAATCATACTGGTTACACATCAGATCTGTTTAGAGCAGCACTTTTCAGAGCAGGGATGTTTTTCCAGACAGCATTCACATTGAGTGAAGCCATAATATGACAAGTTAGTTAACAATACTTTCTAAAAATAGCTCCCTAGCAATAATGGTTCTCACTTATATACACCCTAAATTATAAGAAGCCTAATGGTAAAAAATACTAATATAATAATAATATATATAATAACTAAATAAAATTATTTATTTGCTTCACATTATAAATGAATATAATTTAAATTTTACTTAATAAATAAAAATACTGTAAATATAAAAATAATTTCTATAAAAAAAGAGCAGACCACACTCCAATTAAAAGTGAGGTAAGGAGAAATTGACTGGTATTTAGTTGACATGAGCTTTTTCAGAAATAAAACCCATGTTGCTTGACCGTCAGCCAAACAGCATTAACCACTGCTCCACCCAAACAAACCATGGAGTTTTCGAAACACTCAGAAACACTCACACCATGGAGTTTTCGAAACACTCAGAAGAGAAATTTCTAAACCGAGGTTCCTCGAAAGCACAAACAATCGAATCAAAGACATCTTATCTTCCAGTAATCACTGCTCACCTTGCTGGACTTGTGGTCGACGTTAAAGGTGGCGATGGTGGCCTCGCTGGGCTCCCTCCCCTCCTGGAGCACCAGGTGTTCAGCCAACCTGGCCGCCAGGTGTGTCTTGCCGGTGCCGCTGGGCCCGGAGAGGATGATGCGTCGGTGCTCCTGCAGCAGGGAGATGTAGCGCTGCAGCATGGGCTTGGGGATGAGCGTCTCAAACACCAGACTGTCCTCCGATTGCTCACCCACGCCTGCAGGGGGAGACAGAGTGCTTACTGACTTGGGCTCATGGACTCTCATACTGTACAGGGGTAGTGTGAGTGCTTTAGACACAATATGCGCGCATGGTAATGCAAATAAAGTATCGAGTAAATGCAAATAAACCATAGGAAAATAATAACACTGATGTAAAATATGTGGTTGGACTATCTGTCAAAGAGTTTAACTGTTTACCTGTGTGATTCAAAAATATTTTTTATTAGACTATTTTCTTTAGTCAAAAAATATTTTTATCAGTATTTAATATCAGTCATTAATGGTTTTAAATCTTTTTTCATGCATATTACCTGGATCAATATGTGGGAATGTATTTTTGGAGGATTAAAAATTAGTCTATACCTTACAAGGGGCTACACCTTGTGTGTACTGTAGATATCTGTGTGAGTGTGTGTGTGTGTGTGTTGGTATAAAGATGTGTCTCTCAGTGAGATGTTGATGTGTGTGTGTGTGTGTGTGTATGATTGCGTATGTTGGTGTAAATATGTGCATGTGTGTGTGTGTGTGAGTGTGTGTACTTCTCAGTGAGATGTTGATGGTG
>JAGFZM010005739.1:5000-12534 GCA_017657215.1 Limnothrissa miodon
CATGCACAGGAAAATCTTTTAGTGTTTGCACAACACAATAACACATAGAAATTAAGTATGCAGGAGTCAGAGCAAATTGACAGCCTGTGAGATACACACACACACAGACACATGCACAGTCAACTGACTGTGACTTAACGTGTAGACAAGCTATGGCAGCCTTCTGAGGAAAATCCTTAAGATTATGTGGCATGCAGTAAAAATGAGTTTGACACCCACGGTCTATGGGTGTAAACATCTGCCTTTGAAAAATAGAAAGTTTACATTATTAATCACATATAAGCCAACAACAAATGTATAATGCATAAAATAGATTTTATGAAAAAGTTAATCCACTCTGATTACCCATTAGAAGATCCACAAGTAAGGCATATGTTAGTAGCCTACTCAGAGTGAATTATGTGATTTTTTTGGTATACTGTACGGAAACTTCTGGTATACAGAGATCTTTTCAAGCTCCAAAAAAAGTCAAGTTGGTTAGAACTGAATACCTAGACTACCGTAAATGAGAGTCTTCTCAGACACAAAAAAAAGCTCAGGAAAACCCAAGTCTTTCCTCAAGCCTGCACAAGTCCAATCTCCAGTCTAAGTTAGCAGTAAAGAACACAGAGTGGAGTCCCGAGTCCACAGAATTGAGGAACAAGTCAGGCTCAAGTCCGAGTCCTGGACTCAGGTATTCCAAGTGTGGAGAAAGCACTGAGCTCATGAGTGATGTAATACAGCAGGTATGGGGGCCAAGTCTGACAGACAGTGTCATCACTTGGCAGGGTACCTGGTCCCATAATGCCCTCATCACACAGTTCAAAAGGCGAGTACAGTCTGAATAGCCAGTAGTCAGCATGCAAACTAAACACAAAGCTTTAGTGTGGAGTGTTACCACCTTTGTATGTAAATGAATGAAAAAGACTTCGTTGTCTTGGACTTTTTTCTGTAGCAAACCACGTCAGTATACATTCAAAATAAGAAGGCTACAGCTAATTTGGCCAGTTTCATTTTCCAAGGAGCACACACACACACAAACACACACACTCACACTCACACACACACACACACACACACACACACACAAACCAACAACTCTGAGCACTTTGTGGTGAATGCATGCTGTATTTAGCATTACTGATCCTTCTTATTTGTGTCCTACCTTTGCTGTAGATGAGCTGCAGCCTGAAGATCTTGCCCTGGTGGATGTGGAGGTAGGTGAACCATACTGCCAATGTCAGCAGCACCAGCAGCAACAGGAGTTTCAGCTGCTTACGGATCTTCTTCAGGGGGAATCGCGGCATCCTCATACACCAAGTACCTCTTCACTCTCCTTAAGCAGTTAAAGGAGTCCACAGCAGCTCTCTCTCTCCCTCCCTCTCTCCCTCACACACACACACACACACACACACACACACACTCACACTCACACCTGAATGACTGACTCAGCTCAGACACTCTGGGGGAGAAATGCCAGGAGGCAGAATGTTGGGAGGATCTAGGGAAGAGGTTAGGGATCATAAAGAGAGAGAACAAAATGTCCAGTCAGTGGATTTATTGGTGAGGAAAACCTGGATCCTCTGCATTCTATATTAGAGAACAACTGTTGCTAGCTAGACATTTGCTGCTCAGTAGGTATGTTGGTGAATCCCTCTCCTGACACCTTAACATGCTATTGAGTGAAACTAGCACCTTTGGGTTTTAGCTTCCTTACATAATAGATACTCTATACTACACCACTACTCGATTCAGTTTTGGTACCAGGTTGGTTTGGTCTGCAGAGTTGAAGGTTAGAGTCCAGGCGTGAGCAGGGTGTGTGCATTTGAAGCAATCTATGTAGGCGTACCTATTAGGAATTTCTACCTGAATATTTTGAAGTTGGCGAAGCAAGAATGATAATCCACAGAGAGCACTTTCCCACATCATCCCACAGGCGGATGACAGTTAATTAGTTCAAATAGACTAGACTTTAGTATGATGAAAATTGACACCCTGAAATGGGCACCCTGTCCATAAATGCTTGTTTTCAGTTTTCAGAATCTATCATAAAAATAGCCAAGAGAATAAAGATTTTGTCATATTCCTTTCAAATTAAATCCTGTAATGTACTGCCACGTCATAACTTTATTTAATGAGCACAAAAAAATGCATTTATAAAAAAAAATACTGCACTGTACTGCGTTGTATAATATTAGAGTACTGCAGAAAAATTACTGACACACAGTGTATTTTTGTAAGAGTTATCTTTGCTATAAAACACAACTGGTTATACACACAGGTAACGTTACACACCACGTAAAATCAGTTACAGTTTCTTTTATGAAGAAAGAATGTCTGAAATTGTGCTATTATAAATGATCAAGATAATTTTCCTATAATAACTTCTGTTGAAAAAGAAAGGCTATTCTAAAGTTTTCATTTCTAAGAAACTGACACAAAAAGCCTAACCTTGGGACACCTCTGCCCTGAAGTCCATTTGTTGTTCAAGTTCCTGTGCAACTTTGGAATTGATAAATTCCCATATTAAAAGCAATTCCTGCGCGAGGGGCAAGGGTCCACGGAAGATATTGTAGGCATGCCAATGGGCACAACGTGTGCTTTCTTAATGCGGTAGACGAGCTGGGACGTGTCGTGAGTTGAAGATTCTGAGAATGCGCTCGGAGGTCCGACTCTTGTCCTTTCTCTGCTTCATAATAATAATGCCACATCTAAAAGAACAAAGGAATGTCTCCCATTTCGGTACAACCAGTCCCTCGCTTGTGGTGTTGGGGACATTTACTGATGCTTAAGTCATCATTGATAACACGCAGTAGTCATAACGACGCACGTTTAAGAGGCGAAACATTATGGAAGAGAATCTGAACATCATCTTTCCCGCTGATTCTTGTCTTCTATTTTCTGCTCTCATGCGCGCGCACGCTCGAACATGATTTCATATGATGACCCGCCTTTTATTACCCCGTGCTTCTTTCCAGAGACAGAGTGGACTAGAGCAACACTGCTAATCGTTGTTCTCTGCAAAGCATTTGAACACTTGCGCCAGAACATAGCCGATCTAAACTAACCGACCGATCTGCCTCCCAAACACATATCCATGCTGAGCTGTAGGAGGCTTGACCGGATCTAACTTTCTCTATTGATGCAACAGCATCCATCTCGTATCTAGACCTAACCTTACTTAACAAAATCGCCATGGAGGCTATTTAAACAGGGTAGTAGGCTATTCTGGATCAATGACCCATGCATTATTGTAAATGTTTAAGGCTATGGCCAGTGACTCGATTCATGCCACATCATCAATAGACGCACTGTTTAGTGCATCAACTTCTGATATGGTGTATGAAAACATGACCATTGAAAAACCGGTGTGTTTAATTGTTTTAAACAACCTATAGGCCTACCTTTCCCATACAACTACACTTAGCAAATATTAATAGAGAAATCAATCAGGCGTCATACAGGCAGCCTACACACAGGCACTCACCAAGCAGGCACAGCACATGTTTCTACTCCTAAGTCAACGTTAGCTGATAGTACTGTGTTTTTTTCTATAACACTGTGCATTCAAAATTTAGGACCACATATTTATTTACAGTCCCCTTTAATATCCAGCCATTCCCCTCTGCAAAAATGCTGTAGGCTACTGTAGAGATGTACTGTAGAGATTTCTATATACGGCTCTGCAAAAGTCTACACAGGTCTGCCACCTGCTGGTCAATAGACTGCAGTGACTACAAGTCCCTTTTCCTGGCGTTTGGGTGCTTTCCAGGGGAGACCCTTGGTAAAGGGGGAAATGTGACAGAGGAGATAGTGATATTGCGTATATACCTGCAAAATGGGATATCAATGTAGGCTCACTGTTAAAAGACCAACCCCCTTGATGTAACTGAGGGTTACCCATATTATTTACTTCCATTCTATGTGTAATGGTTTTATTTTGATTATTGAATCTTAATGGTTTTTAGGTGGACAGACTGTGATAGTTGTTAGTTGGTCAACAGGTGTCAGTGATAATTAGGGGAGTAACGAGTGGGTGAGATAATAAAAAGCAAGTGTAAACTGACAGCTCAACTGATTGTGTTACCTTTATTGGGAAGTCTCGCCTCAAAGATCTCCGCAATGGGGTCCAGCGCATGGTTTAGCGTTGCTATTTTGGCGCTGTTTGTGATCAGTATCCAAACTGAAGAAAAGCGCCTCCGTTGGATTTTCCCTGAAGGAAAATACCGTTCTGGTGTGCCTGACTCGTCTTCTCAGTATGTTAGGCCTAGATCTATGCCTCTGATCCCAAACCAGGAACCCGCTCTCTTTAAGGCCCAGCAAGCACAAGCTCCCCGGAAGGAGTTTGAGTGGACGTATCCCCAGACGCCGGTGGAACCCACGCAGCCCCAACAATCTATGCCGAATGAGAAGCTGCCAGCCAACTCTGTGTCTGTGAGATGTTGGGAGGCTAATGTTGAGGTGGAGGTGAACCAGGACTTCTTTGGGACTGGGCAGCTGATTGAACCAGGAGACATTCGCCTAGGTGACTGTTTCATGACTGGGGATGATATCTCTTCTCGAGTTCTGGTCTTTAATGTTCAGCTGCACCAATGTGGAAGCTCAGTTCAGGTAAGTGGTGTCTGAAGACCTAGTGTAAAGCAAACAAGACAATGTTGGCATGTGGTTAATGTTTAAATAAAATTAAATGTAGAAGTGAAGATGACAATGTGAGACTTGGTTTTCACAGATGACTGAGGATGAATTGATTTATACCTTCACCCTTGTATATACACCCCAAGCCCTTGGTGAAACTCCTATAGTGAGAACGAATGGTGCTACAGTTGACATACAGTGTCGTTATGCCAGGTAATCACCATTCTTGGCAGTGTCAGTTTGTGTTTGCTGGTTCAGCCAGGTTTTGGTATAATTCTATGAGTTTTTCTTGTGTCTTTATTTCAACATTAGGCAGCACAACGTGAGCAGCGACTCCATCAATCCCATTTGGTTCCCTTATTCTGCTTCCGAAGGTGCAGAGGATGCCCTGGTCTTCACCCTGAGACTCATGACTGGTGTGTTCACTCCAGAATTACCAGAGTGCCTGCATACATTATGCGAGTACAGTAGGGGGCATTTTAAGGATGATGGTAGGGGTACTTTTAAGGACCAAATAGGGGGTGGGGGGTTCATTTTAAGGATGGAGCAGGGGCTGATTAGGGTAGCAGCAGGAGGGCAGACTGTCTGATGAGGGATTTTGCAACACTTGTCTTAGTTGATGCATGGAATTGACATGTACACTCCCTCACTAACTTTCTGCAGCGGTAGGAAAAGCTACTATGAGGTACTGTATTGTTGCTAGTGGGTCATGTGGCTCACCCACTGGCTTATTGTCGTCTTGAATTAGCCCCAGTAGTTAAGTCACATGACCCACTAGTAACGATACAGTAGAGTTTTTGCTCTAACAGTCTCTCCCAACTTGTGTCCCATCATGGTGTGTGTGTGTGTGTGTGTGTGTGTGTGTGTGTGTGTGTGTGCGTGCACTTTTTTTTTTTTAAAAGCTGATTGGCAATCTGGGCTGGCCTTCAACACCTACCTGGGAGAACTTCTACACATTGAAGCCTCAGTGATCCAGTACAACCATGTGCCCATGCGGGTGTTTGTCCAGTCCTGTGTGGCCACTGCAGTCCCTGATGTGAACTCATCACCCCGATATTCATTCATTGAGAATAATGGGTGAGGGATGACATCCGTGTTAAATCTGCATATGATGTTCTGCAAAGCCAATGCGTGAATGATTGGGCTCTGGAGACTGCTGTTGACTGTGTTTTCATTGTCTTTAGGTGTCTTGTTGATGCCAAGCTGACTGGCTCCAGGTCTCGCTTCTTGCCCAGGGCTCAGAATAACAAGCTGCAGTTTGAGCTGGAGGCCTTTAGGTTTGAAGAGGGAAACGGTAATGATGTAAGTGAAGGGAAAAATGAAAAGGAATGAAATTGTGTGTGTCTGTATCCATCTGTGTGTGTGAATTTGTTCACTGATCTAACCCTGGCCAAATCTCCACCCTCAGATCTACATCACATGCCAGCTGGTGGCCACTGCAGCCTCAACAGTTTCCAGCTACAAGGCTTGTTCATTCACTGGTAACCGGTAAGAAGGGGCCTAAAGCCTTCATCTATCTGAATACCACACTTAAAATTGAATGTGGTTGGTTACATGGGCTATAAAATGAATTCTTTGGACATGGAACACCCAGTTCTTGTCCTACGCATGGTTTAAAATGGAGCACTAGGTTGAACCTAGTAACTCAAATGTGCACTAACTATGATCTTTCACAGATGGGCCTGCTTGCTTAAATGTGCTAACTATGATAATTCACAGATGGACCAGCTCTGATGGGATGGATGAGATGTGTTCCTGCTGTGATGCTACCTGTGGACTAGAAGAATCCCCATGTATGGTATTTGGTCTTGGAAAGAATTGATGTTTGTTTTTGTGTGTTTTCCAATCATTCCTTTTCTCTTCACAGATGAGCAATGGGAATCTTCAGCTTTCGTAGGGCCGATAAAGATTGATAATGCATACTGAAGGGTGGTTTTGCTTTAAATAAAAAAAGCTTTGCATTTTTATTTGTTTGGGTCCATTCCTAATGCAAGTTTTGGTTTGCAGTGCCACATCTTTGAACCTGTTGCAGCAGGTCAATCAGCAGTCTGCCCCTGCCCTACATTCTCTCCTCCATATTAACTGCACTAACATGTGTAGATAATTAGACTAATTAATAGGGTGGGGTCACATTAGCCAAATAAAAGGTTTGTGTTCTACCTACTGTGGTTAACACAGCTCAGATCATAACAATGGGATTCTTGGTTTGCCCTAGTGTTATTTTGGTGCTGTTTGTGAGCGCTCTCCAAGTTGAAGGTCTGGGCAAGACTCGGCAAGCTAGCAGAAGAAAATACAGGCTTACATATTTGGCATCCCCTGCTCTAGCTGAGGACTTCGCTACAGAGGTTCAGAATGAGTCTTTACCACTTAAGTTTGAAAGTGCTGTTGGGAAACCAGTATATAAAGACCTCACCACTCCTGCACAAAGACCTGCTGAGGGACCTGTATATCCAGGAAGTGCTCTTGTGAAACCTGTATATGAAGAACTCAACAGAACTGAACAAAGTATTCTTGAAAAACCTGTATATCAAGAATATTCTGTTGAGAAACCTGAATATCAAGGAAGCGCTCTTGTGAAACCTGTATATCAAGTACTTGTCGGACCTGCCCAAAATGGTATTGTGAATACTTTATATCAAAAAAACCCCACGCAAGCAGAAAGTACTGTTGAACCTGTAATTCAAGAACATGCTTTTGAGAAACCAGAATATCAAGGAAGTGCTGTGGTGAAACCTCTATATCAAGAATTTCCTGAGCCTGCACAAAGTGGTGTTGTGAAACCCCTTTATCAAGAACCCCCTGCACAAAATGCTTTTAGCGACCCTGTCTTTGAAACGCTCAACAGGCCTGCACAAAGTCCTTTTGGCGACCCGGTACTTCAAATGCTCACCAGACGTGGGCAAGAACTTGGTCTTCCTCA
>JAGFZM010005740.1:0-12531 GCA_017657215.1 Limnothrissa miodon
AATTTACTTGACAATTCTCCATTGACTATGTAGTTCACAGTATGAACCTCACACATTATTATGACATTTTATTTGTGGTTGACATAATTTGTTGCCTTGCAACAAATGGATTGAGGGTTTAAAAATATTGAAAAATGAAAAATATTGAACATTCAAGCCTAGTTGTCAAAATGAATATCCAGGTTTCAAGTAGTAATAAAATGCATCAAATATACATGTATGTGTCTTACATTATTGTCTGTTGGTGTCTGTCTGAACCAACTTTTTTTAGCTGGCCTGATTTCTGTCTTTGCCTAATGCAAAATGTGTGTGTGTGCATATGTATGCCTGTTTAAATTTGTGTGTGTGTGTGTGTGCAGTGTACTGTTGGTCTTATCCTTGGTTTGTATCCTCCAGGGGCTCTAAATGATTGAGTTGGAGCTGTTCCCCACCGTAAGAATCTGTCTCAATCCATTATTTCAGCCCTCTGTCTCCCAGCTCACTGCTTCTGATTAAGTGACCAAACACACTCATCAGGAGAGCACACGCAAGAGAGAGAGAGAGAGAGAGAGAGAGAGAGAGAGAGAGAGAAAGAGAGAGAGATGGCCAAGAGGGAAGACAGGATAGGAGACAAGACAGAAAACGACAGACAGAAAGAAAGAAAGAAAGGGTAATGATGTCTTCTTCAGAATGCAAACAGACACTTATTTTTCACTAGTCAGTAATAAACTCAGAGAGACACATGCTCAGGAATAGATAGATGGCAAAAATAGTCTTGGTGTAGCGCATGATTTATCAACTCTACCTTGCTCTTTATTCCCCTATACTGGGACACCTCTGAAGATGTTATTCCCAACTTAGTGACACCGAAGAGTATGAGTATTGTATTTTGTATCAGCCGCCCATCTCGGACATGGCATAACTTGGACTTTTTAGTTCCTGCCTACCATCTCTTCATTTGTCTGAGACACACACTTAACTAAACCATAACCTTCAGAGGACAAAAAAACACCTCCTAATAACTCACACACAAACAGAAAGAAATGTAATGATCAAATCACATCACCCACACTTCCCACTTCCTTCAATGAATTTTCTTGAACCACTGTATCCAATATCATCAAAGCAATTATCAGCTTGCTAAACAAAATGAAAATTCTCATGCCTTTTTTTTCCAAATGATATGGTGGATATTCATTCACATAATGTTTGGAGATCATCCATGCAGTAACGAGCCAGGCAAAGCAATTACAAGAGTAAGAAGGAACACACACACATTTAACTGCTCACTACGACAACACAAGGGCGAAAGCCTTTCATGGGAAATTGATGTCTCGCAGAAAAACTCCTGTTTAAACAGTGCAGTGAACACATTCGGCCTACAATAATGACTGTCTTTGGAGATAACACTTGGGAAAAACTACACATAATGAGACGTCATCTGCATAGAAGGGCAGATGATGAGAATGTGAGAATGCATGGTTTATGCATCCCTCTCATGGTGGATGAGAGGAGGTTATTCGTTCTGGATCAAATTAAATAGTGGCATCCCTTTGTAACAAAAAAATCCATTATACCTTTTATTCCATTATTCCATTATTCCATTATGGATCAAATTAAATAGTGGCATCCCTTTGTAACAAAAAATTCCATTATACCTTTTATTCCATTATTCCATTATTCCATTATATATTTTCAACCTGTCTGATCAGCTGCATTACATTTGAAGTCCTTTACAATTATCATATAGCTGTGAAAACCGAATTTTATACATCCTACAAAGCATGAAATATAGATAACACACACACACACACACACACATATATATATATATATATATACACACACACACACACACACACACACACACCTACATATACACATACAGACTTGATTTCTGTCACCCTGTGTTACTTGTGACACCAGCTTGTCTGTCTAGCCCAAAGCCTCTGGGGGCTTTTCCATGCATTCCAATGGAAATCTCCTTGGAGACAGACAGACAGGATGGGGATGGTTTCAATGCATTCCAATGGAAATCTCCTCAGAGACAGACAGACAGGATGGTTTCAATGCATCCCGATGGGAAGCTGAGACAGAGAGACGGGATGGCTTCTGCATTTCTCACTTTCAAATAATGCTGAATGGCCTTTGCGTAAGCACTGATATTCAGCCAGCAGCCTGCTATTTCCATAAGTGTTTTGTGTATGAATGCAATCTCGCTCCCTCTGATCCCCCCGGAAGTGTCTCTCTCCATCTCTGCATGGCTGCATGTGTGCCATAGAGCCTCTGGCAGGACGATAAATAGGATTTTAGCGGCTTTCCTACTTTACTGAAATATTTTTATTTATTTTTTTAATATAATATTTTGTGTGTGTGTGTGTGTGTGTGCTAGCCTACATGCACACGCACACACACACACACACACACACACACACACACACAGGCACATGCACCGCCACTGCCACCAGCAGATGCTAGGCTAGCTCCAGGCACCTGGCTTTGCTCTATGACAAAGACAACAGGGATTTTAGTCAAGTGCAGAAACAGCAGAGAAAAAGAGAGAGACAGAGAGAGAGAGACAGAGAGAGAGAAACTTGCTTAGAGACAGACAGGATTATTTTTCAATGCATCCCAAAGGAAACCTGCTCAGAGAAAGAGAGAGAGTGTAGGGAGAGATAGAGGGAGTACTGAAAGAGAAATGGAGAGAGAGATATAAAGAGGAGGAGAGAGAGAGACAAAAAGAAAGAGACAGAGAGAGCGAGAGAGGGAAAGAGAAAGAGAGGGACTCAAGTGACGGCTACAGAAAAGAGAAAATCACTAGACATTTCCAGTCCCCAGGGAGGGAGCTCTGTGTCCAGGTCAGCCGTCCAGAGGACAAGCCTGAGGAGACAAACAGTGGAGAGAGAGAGAGAGAGAGAGAGAGAGAGAGAGAGAGAGAGAGAGGGGGGAGATGAAGGGATAGAGAGGCGAGAGGAGGGAGTGATGAAAATGTGGATGAAGATGAGTATAGCTGCAGATGGGTGGAGAGGTAAACGGATGGAGGGAAAGAGGGTGGTAGGGGGCAGAGGGTGGTAGGGGGTGGGGTCAGTGGGTGGTAGGGGGTGGGGTCAGAGGGTGGTTGGGGGTGGGGTCAGTGGGTGGTAGGAGGTGGGGTCAGAGGGGGTTGGGGTGGGGGCAGAGGGGGGTTGGGGGTGGGGGCAGAGGGGGGTTGGTATAGTAGCTGGAAAGTGACCATTCAAGGGAACAGCACAGAATATCTCACTGACAGCCAGATGCGCACTATACCTTGAAGTTCTACTTAATAGTACTGCTCAATAAGCACTAAGAAGCCATTGACTAGGGCACATCTAGAATAAGAGCTATTTTTAAAACCACTGCAAGGTTCAAAACAACATTTCATACTTCTGTTAGAGGGTCCCTACAGACATACCGACATGTCCGTAACTCTGCAGGTGTACAGAAATATTTTGTAGGCCAGTACTGTACATTATCCAGAGCTGTCTTCCTCTAGACTTAATCTTTAAGTAAAAGTACGTGATAGTTGATTACAGATTGAGTTTTCTGCTGTGAAGCGTCAGAAGACATTGACTTTTGTATAAGGAATTGTATATTCAAATGTATATTGAATTAAAATTTAAATAAATACTGAATTGAAACTATCAGGCGATGTACAAATTAACACATGATGTTTAAAATTCTTGCTTTCTCTGAAAATGCGTTTCTATGATGTTGGATGCAGCTTCTTTTGGATTCTAAGCTAAATGCTCATCCTAGCCTACGCCGTCCTTAACTGCAATTAACCAACGATTTCCATTTGCAATCAACAACATCTCAACAATGCTCACTGCACAGTTCCCAGGTGCATTTACTAGCCAAAAAACATTCTTACTCACTGTTTTCTCCCCCTCTCTCTCTTTCTCTCTCTCTATTTTATCCCTCTCTCTCTCCCTCCCTCTCTGTCATTCTCTTTCAAGGGCGGTATATTGTAAATACAGGCACACAAACAAAGACACACACACACACACACACACACCAGCTTATTGCCCTAGAACACAATGGCTGTTGTCCAGACATTTCATTAGAAGCATCAGAGTAAACTCAGAGAAGAGAGGGAGAGTGATGTGGGCCAATTCAAACTTCATTAACCCCAGGGGTTAAAGCAGTCCACTACCCTCTTTCACACACACACACACACACACACACACACACACACAAACAGGGGTGGGGTACTGTATGACTAGCCTACTGTATAATTTGCACACATGGAATTCATTGAAATCACCCAGTCTGTCTCCCACACAAAGGATTTTACTTTGCTTTCCTATGAGATGCGTTTTAATTTCACTCTCAAGCAAAGGAAAAAGTTAGGTAGCAGAATAAGCCTACTGATTGATGAAGAACATACATTGCACCCTATGAAACCATATGGTGGCTAGAGTATGGTATGAAGGTGTCAAACAAAAGACCCATCATTCCATGCATAATTTCATGAGGTAAAAAACTTGAAAAATATTGTATTTACGTGGTGTGCACATGAAAATCTTTTAGTGTTTGTAATAGAGCCCGACTGATTTTGAAGGATTTTGAAGACCGATCCTGATACAAATATTTGTTGGTTTAAAAATCCGATAGTCCGATATATCTTGGCCGATATTTAAAAAAAAAATTCAGAAACTCGCAACAAAACATTAAAAGATTTCTATAACATTAGCTATTTGTAGTTATTTATGAGTTTTAACTAAAATAATGATAATGCATTTTAAAAAGAAACTTGTTTATTTTATTGTCACAACGGAACATCAAATCCAAAATATTGGACTTGATAGTCACGAATTTTGTCATGCTTATCTGAGTATGTAAAACGCCAACACTCATGTGTTTCGTCCGTTTTTATTTTAATTTTGAAATACTCATTTATCGGCCATTATAAATGCCGATACCGATAGTTTGGAAAATGCCTAATATCGGCCGATAATATTTGCCTGCCGATATATCGGTCGGGCTCTAGTTTGTAATCATGCACAGGAAAATCTTTTAGTGTTTGCACAACACAATAACACATAGAAATTAAGTATGCAGGAGTCAGAGCACATTGACAGCCTGTGAGATACACACACACACAGACACATGCACAGTCAACTGACTGTGACTTAACGTGTAGACAAGCTATGGCAGCCTTCTGAGGAAAATCCTTAAGATTATGTGGCATGCAGTAAAAATGAGTTTGACACCCACGGTCTATGGGTGTAAACATCTGCCTTTGAAAAATAGAAAGTTTACATTATTAATCACATATAGGGCATAATGCATAAAATAGATTTTATGAAAAAGTTAATCCACTCTGATTACCCATTAGAAGATCCACAAGTAAGGCATATGTTAGTAGCCTACTCAGAGTGAATTATGTGATTTTTTTGGTATACTGTACGGAAACTTCTGGTATACAGAGATCTTTTCAAGCTCCAAAAAAAGTCAAGTTGGTTAGAACTGAATACCTAGACTACCGTAAATGAGAGTCTTCGCAGACACAAAAAAAAGCTCAGGAAAACCCAAGTCTTTCCTCAAGCCTGCACAAGTCCAATCTCCAGTCTAAGTTAGCAATAAAGAACACAGAGTGGAGTCCCGAGTCCACAGAATTGAGGAACAAGTCAGGCTCAAGTCCGAGTCCTGGACTCAGGTATTCCAAGTGTGGAGGGAGCACTGAGCTCATGAGTGATATAATACAGCAGTTATGGGGGCCAAGTCTGTGACAGACAGTGTCATCACTTGGCAGGGTACCTGGTCCCATAATGGCCTCATCACACAGTTCAAAAGGCGAGTACAGTCTGAATAGCCAGTAGTCAGCATGCAAACTAAACACAAAGCTTTAGTGTGGAGTGTTACCACCTTTGTATGTAAATGAATGAAAAAGACTTCGTTGTCTTGGACTTTTTTCTGTAGCAAACCACGTCAGTATACATTCAAAATAAGAAGGCTACAGCTAATTTGGCCAGTTTCATTTTCCAAGGAGCACACACACACACAAACACACACACTCACACTCACACACACACACACACACACACACACACACAAACCAACAACTCTGAGCACTTTGTGGTGAATGCATGCTGTATTTAGCATTACTGATCCTTCTTATTTGTGTCCTACCTTTGCTGTAGATTAGCTGCAGCCTGAAGATCTTGCCCTGGTGGATGTGGAGGTAGGTGAACCATACTGCCAATGTCAGCAGCACCAGCAGCAACAGGAGTTTCAGCTGCTTGCGGATCTTCTTCAGGGGGAATCGCGGCATCCTCATACACCAAGTACCTCTTCACTCTCCTTAAGCGGTTAAAGGAGTCCACAGCAGCTCTCTCTCTCCCTCCCTCTCTCCCTCACACACACACACACACACACATACACACTCACACCTGAATGACTGACTCAGCTCAGACACTCTGGGGGAGAAATGCCAGGAGGCAGAATGTTGGGAGGATCTAGGGAAGAGGTTAGGGATCATAAAGAGAGAGAACAAAATGTCCAGTCAGTGGATTTATTGGTGAGGAAAACCTGGATCCTCTGCATTCTATATTAGAGAACAACTGTTGCTAGCTAGACATTTGCTGCTCAGTAGGTATGTTGGTGAATCCCTCTCCTGACACCTTAACATGCTATTGAGTGAAACTAGCACCTTTGGGTTTTAGCTTCCTTACATAATAGATACTCTATACTACACCACTACTCGATTCAGTTTTGGTACCAGGTTGGTTTGGTCTGCAGAGTTGAAGGTTAGAGTCCAGGCGTGAGCAGGGTGTGTGCATTTGAAGCAATCTATGTAGGCGTACCTATTAGGAATTTCTACCTGAATATTTTGAAGTTGCCGAAGCAAGAATGATAATCCACAGAGAGCACTTTCCCACATCATCCCACAGGCGGATGACAGTTAATTAGTTCAAATAGACTAGACTTTAGTATGATGAAAATTGACACCCTGAAATGGGCACCCTGTCCATAAATGCTTGTTTTCAGTTTTCAGAATCTATCATAAAAATAGCCAAGAGAATAAAGATTTTGTCATATTCCTTTCAAATTAAATCCTGTAATGTACTGCCACGTCATAACTTTATTTAATGAGCACAAAAAAATGCATTTATAAAAAAAAATACTGCACTGTACTGCGTTGTATAATATTAGAGTACTGCAGAAAAATTACTGACACACAGTGTATTTTTGTAAGAGTTATCTTTGCTATAAAACACAACTGGTTATACACACAGGTAACGTTACACACCACGTAAAATCAGTTACAGTTTCTTTTATGAAGAAAGAATGTCTGAAATTGTGCTATTATAAATGATCAAGATAATTTTCCTATAATAACTTCTGTTGAAAAAGAAAGGCTATTCTAAAGTTTTCATTTCTAAGAAACTGACACAAAAAGCCTAACCTTGGGACACCTCTGCCCTGAAGTCCATTTGTTGTTCAAGTTCCTGTGCAACTTTGGAATTGATAAATTCCCATATTAAAAGCAATTCCTGCGCGAGGGGCAAGGGTCCACGGAAGATATTGTAGGCATGCCAATGGGCACAACGTGTGCTTTCTTAATGCGGTAGACGAGCTGGGACGTGTCGTGAGTTGAAGATTCTGAGAATGCGCTCGGAGGTCCGACTCTTGTCCTTTCTCTGCTTCATAATAATAATGCCACATCTAAAAGAACAAAGGAATGTCTCCCATTTCGGTCCTCTACAACCAGTCCCTCGCTTGTGGTGTTGGGGACATTTACTGATGCTTAAGTCATCATTGATAACACGCAGTAGTCATAACGACTGCGCGTTAACATATCTGCACGTTTAAGAGGCGAAACACTATGGAAGAGAATCTGAACATCATCTTTCCCGCTGATTCTTGTCTTCTATTTTCTGCTCTCATGCGCGCGCACGCTCGAACATGATTTCATATGATGACCCGCCTTTTATTACCCCGTGCTTCTTTCCAGAGACAGAGTGGACTAGAGCAACACTGCTAATCGTTGTTCTCTGCAAAGCATTTGAACACTTGCGCCAGAACATAGCCGATCTAAACTAACCGACCGATCTGCCTCCCAAACACATATCCATGCTGAGCTGTAGGAGGCTTGACCGGATCTAACTTTCTCTATTGATGCAACAGCATCCATCTCGTATCTAGACCTAACGTTACTTAACAAAATCGCCATGGAGGCTATTTAAACAGGGTAGTAGGCTATTCTGGATCAATGACCCATGCATTATTGTAAATGTTTAAGGCTATGGCCAGTGACTCGATTCATGCCACATCATCAATAGACGCACTGTTTAGTGCATCAACTTCTGATATGGTGTATGAAAACATGACCATTGAAAAACCGGTGTGTTTAATTGTTTTAAACAACCTATAGACCTACCTTTCCCATACAACTACACTTAGCAAATATTAATAGAGAAATCAATCAGGCGTCATACAGGCAGCCTACACACAGGCACTCACCAAGCAGGCACAGCACATGTTTCTACTCCTAAGTCAACGTTAGCTGATAGTACTGTGTTTTTTTCTATAACACTGTGCATTCAAAATTTAGGACCACATATTTATTTACAGTCCCCTTTAATATCCAGCCATTCCCCTCTGCAAAAATGCTGTAGGCTACTGTAGAGATGTACTGTAGAGATTTCTATATACGGCTCTGCAAAAGTCTACACAGGTCTGCCACCTGCTGGTCAATAGACTGCAGTGACTACAAGTCCCTTTTCCTGGCGTTTGGGTGCTTTCCAGGGGAGACCCTTGGTAAAGGGGGAAATGTGACAGAGGAGATAGTGATATTGCGTATATACCTGCAAAATGGGATATCAATGTAGGCTCACTGTTAAAAGACCAACCCCCTTGATGTAACTGAGGGTTACCCATATTATTTACTTCCATTCTATGTGTAATGGTTTTATTTTGATTATTGAATCTTAATGGTTTTTAGGTGGACAGACTGTGATAGTTGTTAGTTGGTCAACAGGTGTCAGTGATAATTAGGGGAGTAACGAGTGGGTGAGATAATAAAAAGCAAGTGTAAACTGACAGCTCAACTGATTGTGTTACCTTTATTGGGAAGTCTCGCCTCAAAGATCTCCGCAATGGGGTCCAGCGCATGGTTTAGCGTTGCTATTTTGGCGCTGTTTGTGATCAGTATCCAAACTGAAGAAAAGCGCCTCCGTTGGATTTTCCCTGAAGGAAAATACCGTTCTGGTGTGCCTGACTCGTCTTCTCAGTATGTTAGGCCTAGATCTATGCCTCTGATCCCAAACCAGGAACCCGCTCTCTTTAAGGCCCAGCAAGCACAAGCTCCCCGGAAGGAGTTTGAGTGGACGTATCCCCAGACGCCGGTGGAACCCACGCAGCCCCAACAATCTATGCCGAATGAGAGGCTGCCAGCCAACTCTGTGTCTGTGAGATGTTGGGAGGCTAATGTTGAGGTGGAGGTGAACCAGGACTTCTTTGGGACTGGGCAGCTGATTGAACCAGGAGACATTCGCCTAGGTGACTGTTTCATGACTGGGGATGATATCTCTTCTCGAGTTCTGGTCTTTAATGTTCAGCTGCACCAATGTGGAAGCTCAGTTCAGGTAAGTGGTGTCTGAAGACCTAGTGTAAAGCAAACAAGACAATGTTGGCATGTGGTTAATGTTTAAATAAAATTAAATGTAGAAGTGAAGATGACAATGTTAGACTTGGTTTTCACAGATGACTGAGGATGAATTGATTTATACCTTCACCCTTGTATATACACCCCAAGCCCTTGGTGAAACTCCTATAGTGAGAACGAATGGTGCTACAGTTGACATACAGTGTCGTTATGCCAGGTAATCACCATTCTTGGCAGTGTCAGTTTGTGTTTGCTGGTTCAGCCAGGTTTTGGTATAATTCTATGAGTTTTTCTTGTGCCTTTATTTCAACATTAGGCAGCACAACGTGAGCAGCGACTCCATCAATCCCATTTGGTTCCCTTATTCTGCTTCCGAAGGTGCTGAGGATGCCCTGGTCTTCACCCTGAGACTCATGACTGGTGTGTTCACTCCAGAATTACCAGAGTGCCTGCATACATTATGCGAGTACAGTAGGGGGCATTTTAAGGATGATGGTAGGGGTACTTTTAAGGACCAAATAGGGGGTGGGGGGTTCATTTTAAGGATGGAGCAGGGGCTGATTAGGGTAGCAGCAGGAGGGCAGACTGTCTGATGAGGGATTTTGCAACACTTGTCTTAGTTGATGCATGGAATTGACATGTACACTCCCTCACTAACTTTCTGCAGCGGTAGGAAAAGCTACTATGAGGTACTGTATTGTTGCTAGTGGGTCATGTGGCTCACCCACTGGCTTATTGTCGTCTTGAATTAGCCCCAGTAGTTAAGTCACATGACCCACTAGTAACGATACAGTAGAGTTTTTGCTCTAACAGTCTCTCCCAACTTGTGTCCCATCATGGTGTGTGTGTGTGTGTGTGTGTGTGTGTGTGTGTGTGTGTGTGCGTGCACTTTTTTTTTTTTAAAAGCTGATTGGCAATCTGGGCTGGCCTTCAACACCTACCTGGGAGAACTTCTACACATTGAAGCCTCAGTGATCCAGTACAACCATGTGCCCATGCGGGTGTTTGTCCAGTCCTGTGTGGCCACTGCAGTCCCTGATGTGAACTCATCACCCCGATATTCATTCATTGAGAATAATGGGTGAGGGATGACATCCGTGTTAAATCTGCATATGATGTTCTGCAAAGCCAATGCGTGAATGATTGGGCTCTGGAGACTGCTGTTGACTGTGTTTTCATTGTCTTTAGGTGTCTTGTTGATGCCAAGCTGACTGGCTCCAGGTCTCGCTTCTTGCCCAGGGCTCAGAATAACAAGCTGCAGTTTGAGCTGGAGGCCTTTAGGTTTGAAGAGGGAAACGGTAATGATGTAAGTGAAGGGGAAAATGAAAAGGAATGAAATTGTGTGTGTCTGTATCCATCTGTGTGTGTGAATTTGTTCACTGATCTAACCCTGGCCAAATCTCCACCCTCAGATCTACATCACATGCCAGCTGGTGGCCACTGCAGCCTCAACAGTTTCCAGCTACAAGGCTTGTTCATTCACTGGTAACCGGTAAGAAGGGGCCTAAAGCCTTCATCTATCTGAATACCACACTTAAAATTGAATGTGGTTGGTTACATGGGCTATAAAATGAATTCTTTGGACATGGAACACACAGTTCTTGTCCCAACGCATGGTTTGAAATGGAGCACTAGGTTGAACCTAGTAACTCAAATGTGCACTAACTATGATCTTTCACAGATGGGCCTGCTTGCTTAAATGTGCTAACTATGATAATTCACAGATGGACCAGCTCTGATGGGATGGATGAGATGTGTTCCTGCTGTGATGCTACCTGTGGACTAGAAGAATCCCCATGTATGGTATTTGGTCTTGGAAAGAATTGATGTTTGTTTTTGTGTGTTTTCCAATCATTCCTTTTCTCTTCACAGATGAGCAATGGGAATCTTCAGCTTTCGTAGGGCCGATAAAGATTGATAATGCATACTGAAGGGTGGTTTTGCTTTAAATAAAAAAGCTTTGCATTTTTATTTGTTTGGGTCCATTCCTAATGCAAGTTTTGGTTTGCAGTGCCACATCTTTGAACCTGTTGCAGCAGGTCAATCAGCAGTCTGCCCCTGCCCTACATTCTCTCCTCCATATTAACTGCACTAACATGTGTAGATAATTAGACTAATTAATAGGGTGGGGTCACATTAGCCAAATAAAAGGTTTGTGTTCTACCTACTGTGGTTAACACAGCTCAGATCATAACAATGGGATTCTTGGTTTGCCCTAGTGTTATTTTGGTGCTGTTTGTGAGCGCTCTCCAAGTTGAAGGTCTGGGCAAGACTCGGCAAGCTAGCAGAAGAAAATACAGGCTTACATATTTGGCATCCCCTGCTCTAGCTGAGGACTTCGCTACAGAGGTTCAGAATGAGTCTTTACCACTTAAGTTTGAAAGTGCTGTTGGGAAACCAGTATATAAAGACCTCACCACTCCTGCACAAAGACCTGCTGAGGGACCTGTATATCCAGGAAGTGCTCTTGTGAAACCTGTATATGAAGAACTCAACAGAACTGAACAAAGTATTCTTGAAAAACCTGTATATCAAGAATATTCTGTTGAGAAACCTGAATATCAAGGAAGCGCTCTTGTGAAACCTGTATATCAAGTACTTGTCGGACCTGCCCAAAATGGTATTGTGAATACTTTATATCAAAAAAACCCCACGCAAGCAGAAAGTACTGTTGAACCTGTAATTCAAGAACATGCTTTTGAGAAACCAGAATATCAAGGAAGTGCTGTGGTGAAACCTCTATATCAAGAATTTCCTGAGCCTGCACAAAGTGGTGTTGTGAAACCCCTTTATCAAGAACCCCCTGCACAAAATGCTTTTAGCGACCCTATCTTTGAAACGCTCAACAGGCCTGCACAAAGTCCTTTTGGCGACCCGGTACTTCAAATGCTCACCAGACGTGGGCAAGAACTTGGTCTTCCTCA